>JAPYYR010000037.1:0-63393 GCA_030523065.1 Aphidius colemani | reverse complement strand
GGATTTTTTAAATTTACCTTTGAAAATCAATAAATAAAATTTATTTCATTCCAATTTTACCAATGATAACATAAAAATTTTAATTGATAAATTAAAAATATAATTTTATTTTTTTGCTGTCATGTGGAAATACAAAAAATTATTAACAATAAACTAGACAGTTTACGGATTAAAGAAAAAAAAAGAAAAGTTGAGTATTTTGAATTTATCAAATGACAAAAGAAAAAAAGAGAAAAAAATATTTAACAATTAAACAACAGATTAACGGATTCGAAAAATTACACAAAGTTATATGACTAGCATTTACAAATAAAGATAAAATAATTATTTCGATCACAAATAATTTAATCTGTTGCCTAAAGAAATTTTTAATAAATTCCATCACCAGCTCAATTTGAATACTTTAACTTGAAAAAGTCATAAGAAAATATGATAAATTAAATACAAAAAAATAATAATAATAATTCAACTACACAAATATTATATATCATATACAATCAACGTCATAATTTAATTTTTTTTTTAAATTAAAAATATAAAATTTAATAGCTCCACGAATTGCATGTCATTTTTTTTTTTTTTTTATTTTTTAATAATTTTCTATCTCGAGATATTTAAATCTCGAAAATAATTTATATAAATTTTTTTCCATCTTTTTTGTTTTTCTAAATTTTCTAATTTTGTAAATATATTTATAATTTATTTCTTTTTATAGTATTAATAAATAATTATATCATGACAATATTATATTAATTATTTTGGAGCATCATGATGAATTTTGAAGATAAAAAAAAAAAAATAATAGCTTAATTTAGCTAATCGATTGATACAAGTAACGATATTATATTTTGAATATAATTAAAGATGCCTAGATACTAGTCTAAGCTCTCAATTTTGATCGTAATACATTTTTAATTGATTAATTATTAAATACAGTATTTTTTTTTTTAGAAAAATTGATAACATAAGGCACAGCTCA
The DNA here is from genome assembly GCA_030523065.1 of Aphidius colemani. Classification (NCBI taxonomy): domain Eukaryota; kingdom Metazoa; phylum Arthropoda; class Insecta; order Hymenoptera; family Braconidae; genus Aphidius; species Aphidius colemani. Next base: position 62,414 of record JAPYYR010000037.1, on the reverse strand, counting down.
GTTTTAAATAGGAAAAAAATATAAACACAATGTACTTGTTTATCAGACAATTAATTCCAATCAACAAATTGCATTATTGCTAATTGAATGGAGTTGGTCTCACATGTGTTGGTTTTATATTCAAAAGAATTGTTCAACAATTACATGAATGTAATTTATATTTTTTTCCTCTTTTTATCATTTAATTTTACATACGACTGTGCATTTTTTATACAGTGTGACTTAATTATTAGTACGAAGGCACCAAAGATATTGAAAAAAGCTAAAAATTTCTAAAGAACAAATGAATAAATAATATAAAAAATGACATTTGTCAATATGGCAATTCACTGATTTTTAACAAAAATCATTTGTAATTTTTATCCTTGATTAAAATTATGCAGCGTTACAATTTGTATACAATCCGATTAGTAATTAATTGGAGGGACGGTCGGTCAGTCTGTTGGTAATTCGGCAGAGGGAAAATACGACCCTATTAGTTCGAACATTTTAAATAATTTCATCAAATGATATTTGATTAATTTCATTTACAATAAAATTAAAAGCCTAAACAATGTCTTTGATTAATTATTTACAAAATAATATTATATATTGTTTACAATTACATTGTAATTTATATCATTTTACATACTTTTTTTTATTTTTCTTTCAAATATATTCACGAGTTTATCAAGTAAGAGTACATAAAAAAAGTTATCAAAAGATAACGAATCACACTTTGGCTTGCCCACTAATATTCATTCATAAAAAAAATAATATATTTACAAATAATAATAGTAATATTCACACAATACACATACAATTTAGTTTAAATTTACATTTACCTGGCATTTTATTAGATATTATTTGATAAACTCGTAAAGCAAAAAAAAAAAGAAAAGAAAAGTGTATCCCTGTTTTCCGTTGATTGGAGAACAACATTTTATAAAATTTATATATTTTAATTTAATTATTATGAGCCACCTTGTATTTGAAATCTTCGAATTCTTGCTTGTACAGATTCACACTGTACTTCGCTGTATCTTGTGTATCTTCCAGCTCTAACTGGTTCACGTATAACAACAAGATTACCACCACGTTCACGTAATGCCTCAAGACCAGTTTTAGCTTTACTTGTTAATGATACAGTTGTTGTTGAAGTTGGGACTGTTGATGATGTTGTTGTTGTTGTTGTTGAATTATTATTTGTATTGTTATTAATTTTATTATCAATTGGATCAGTTGTAAAGCGACTCAGTGCTTTACTAACAACACCATTACATTCACGTGGCCATGCACGTGTATGTCTATGATCCCATCTATCTGTTTCAATACCAGAAAATGGATAACTAGATCTACCTTGATTTTTACCATACAATATAAAATCTAATGAATCATCAGAGTATATACTACTGCGATCACTTGAACTATCTGTTGATATTTCAGATACTGTGTCACTACTACTGTCACTGCATTGTTGCTCTTCACCAAGTATAAAAACCGGTGTACATTTAAATACTTCACCAGTTGGCATTGTATGATTACCAATAGCACGTCTTTGTGTATTATTTGTTTGCTCAAAAATAACAATTTCAGCACCAGATGAAAATTTTTGTGCAAGTGAATCCATATTTCTTTTAAATGTATCCCTACGATCTGGGCTTAAGCCAATTCTCAATGGCATTGCTGGTGATCTTTGTTTTGTATTGTAAATTGTTGTTGTTTGAATTTTATTATTTATCATTGATTTATTTATATTATTATTTGATAATTTATCATTCATTGGTGAATCTGTATCTTCATTTTCATTGATTATTTCTGTTATTGTTGGTGATTTACATACTGTTGATATTGGCTCTGGTGTTGAGCATCTTTCTTGTGTTATTATTGGCTCTGATCTACTCGATACAATGCCATTATTAATATCATCACTTATTTCATCAATTTTATTTGTCGTTAATGTTACTGATGTTTGTGGATCAATATACATTGTTAACCAGGGATGCTGCAAGCATTCTGTCACTGTCAGACGTTTACTGAAAAAATAAATAAATAAAATATAAATTAATTATCGTTTTTAAAATAATTTAATAACAGAAATTTAATTTTGATTTATTTATTGAATTTGAATAAACATTTTCAATTGTTTATAATAATTATTTGTGGGGGAAAAAATATATATGATAATTTATAATATTTTTTATTATGAAATTGTCGCGTTGTCTTATGAATATTATTTGTTTATTTATTTGCATATGAATGTATCGATATTTTATGTATAAACATCAATTTATAGAGACCGGTCTCGTCATCACAATATCCGCCAGTTTTTTTTTTTTTATTTATATAAATATGTTTGTGTATGGCAGGATGTCTTTAATAACGGAACAACATGTTGCGCAACTTCTTGTCAAGCAACAAAAGTAACAAAAATAAAACAAACGTTAAATAGTGTTGAGGTGTAATTTTTGTGATAATCACTTTTACAATGCTCTCATTTGATAAAATATAATTTTACTCATATCATTTTCAATGATAAATAAAAATTGATAAAAATTAAATAAATGAAAATGTTGGAGGGTTTGTCAAGATAGTAACTTCCGTTCAGTTAGTCGGGTCATTTGAAAATTCTGATAACGTAAAAGTTATAGTATTTTTTTTATGTTTATTTTCTGCAGCTTGGACGAGTTACTTCCGTTTCCGAATGAGTGGAATGACATGAAAATGTTTTAATTCTATTTTTTTCGTTTCTTTCTTTTTATCAAAATGTATTGCTGATATAATTTCGTAGAGTATTTGTGAAATACATTTGTATTTGTATGAGTTTGAGTCCTTGTAAATTTAAAAAGTGTACTGCTCACCAGGTCGATGACTTCAAAAAAAAAAAAAAATAATAAAAAAAGCGAATAATGAATGTCACGTGACTAAACGTAAGTGTAATAAATCATCTTGTCATGACATTTTTTGTAATTTTTTTTTTTATTTTATTATACCATATTATCTTTTAAATTTACAAAGCTTTTATTTGACATAAAGCCGCACTGAAATCTCAAGTGATTTAAAGTCATTTTTATTAAATTGCAGGATAGGCTCCGGTTATATGCATGTGTTTTTCTTGTAAATAAAATATAAAATTTTAAAAAATATATAACGCAAGTTGATATGCCGCGAAGTAAAAAGCAAAAAAATTTAAATGAAATATTGACTGGCTGGTTGATATAATGACGATGAGTAATGAGTTGATGACTTGAGTATAATAAATATGTTAATTCAAATTATTCATAGAAGAAAAAAATAGAGAATAAAAAAAAAACCAATTAATTATTTAGAAATTTAATGAGACAAAAAAATTCTCTCACCTTGGATCTTTGACCATGAGTTTTTGCATGAGATCCCGGGCCTCCTCGGATACATCTTCAAAAAGATCATCTGGGAAGTCAAGACGACATCGGCTAATATTGCAAAATGTTTCTTGTTTAGTATCGCCACCAAATGGTGAACATCCAGTAAGTAGTACATAGAGTAATACACCCACAGACCACATATCTGTTGCCAAACTGATTGATTCATAATTGAGAACTTCTGGAGCTGTAAATATTATCATTCAAATAATTATAAAATTCGATATACAAAATTCATTAAATTAAATTAACTTCAAACACTGCAATAATATAAATTATTTTTTTAAAATCAATTTATTCTTACCAACATAATCAGGCGTGCCCAAAATTTCACGTATATCAGCACCATGACTTATGTATCTTGATATACCAAAGTCACATAATTTGACATCACAGTCCGGAAACTCACCGGTCAGTACCAAATTTTGAGGCTAAAATTAACAAAAAAAAATAAAGCAATTAATTAAAAAATATATAAATGATTATATAAAAATACAAATAAATAAAACGCATTGAAATTTCGAAAGGAAATTTAATGAAGAAAAAAATATCTAGTGCACAAAGTGGCACGTAATCATCTCATGTATATACCAACAAGTTACGCTTTTAATCGCGAAAGTATAAGCCATATATATGCATTTAATAAACGCACATGGTGTCTCGTATTTGCTGTTGGCAATAGCATGTGATTCAGGATATAAACACAGCCAAATTAGTATTTTATATAAATAAATAAATAAATAATATATTGAGTGTCAAAGATACTAAATTTAAAGACACATGATATTCCAATGAGGAAATTAAATAAATTTATAATCGCGCATATAAATATAAAAAATAAATTAAATAAAGAAAATATTATTGAGATGGTGAAAAGGATTTAACAAGTAATAATTTATAAAACTTGTGTCTTTCCCGGAGGCTGATTGCTCAGGCGTGAACAACAATCTAGTAGGTTATTCTTTATTCTAAAACGATCACTTGTACACATCATGAAAGCCTTGTAATTTTGGACTTCCCTCTTGAGATTGAATAGCAAAAAAAAAAATTAAATTAAATAAAAAAAAATACAAATAAATATCAGTAAGCATATACAAATAGCACACCTGTTGAATTTATAATTTAAATTAAAATTTAAAAAGTTCAATGATCCGGATTTACAAATAAATTATTATTTTGATTATTTAAAATTAAATTTATAAAATAATCAATTGCTTGGTTTATATTTTGAATTTTATTTTGATTAAAAAAAAAAAAGTAATTTAAATTTATGAGTGACAGTTGTCCTTGTGGCAAAAAATTAATTTTAATTTAGAAGGTTATTTAATGTGCCACTGGCGGATATGATGAAGAAGAGTTTTGTAAATATTTGACATGATTTGCAATTGTGTCTGAGACAAGTTTATATTATTCCAGATAAGAATTTGCAAAAAGACAAAATACATTTTACAAGTACAAAGTGTTTGTCGTGTGTCAATTCAGCTCTAAGATTGTACACGATTTTTCACCTCGAATTTACAAATGGCTTTAACATTACCTGGTTTTGTAATCATCTAGATATATATCTTTAAATTAAATATTTTTTACATTTTTTTTTTCAAGTAAAATTGTGATAAACATGCTTGCGGCTGAATAAAATTTTTATGCTTGATTATCTTTGGTAAATGTTAAATTGAGTGAGAAATAAATATGTACATTGTAATAAGTTGGACATGTAATTGTATTTTTACCACAGGGTAAAATGAAAAATATAAAACAACAAAAATGAAATAATTTTAATACACAGAGTAAATTTATTTTTAAGACTTAATTAACAAAAGAAAAATACTCAATTATTTTGTATATAAATAATGAAATTACATTTGCTTTTTGCGTTACACAATTATTGTTAAATTTATATCATAAAAATGAAATTATTTCTTCCGGCAATGCATAACTTAAAACAATCATACGCATTTCTATTTTTACGTAAAAAAAAATATGATTTTATTTAATTCATTGTTATTTCATTGTGCATTCAATTTATGTTAATAATTAATTTTTATTTTTATTATTTCATCGTACAATTTATATTTGAGTTACTGGGGTTTGTCGTTTTATTTTATTTTTTTTTTTTTTTAATGAAAAGTAAAATATTCTGATGTAAAATAAAATAGGTAAAACAAAACAAAAAAAAAAATTATATGAAAGGTTGTCGACAAGTGTCCCGTGTCAGTGATTTGGTTAGTCAATCGTTTTTTTTTTTTTTTTTTTATTTTTCGTTGGAAGATTCTTGTTCGACTAGAAAACGTGATCCGGCTACTGTATGAATCGGCAGAACATACGAATAATAGGATCCAAAGATACCGTGTTTCTACTCAACTGGAATATCAAATCGACTCAATAAATGGATAGTTAATTTTTTTTTTGTTTATACAAATCTTTATACAGTAAATGTAAAAGTACAAATTCATTTCTGAGTCACCAATTGGTCATAGAGGTTGAATTTTTTTTGTTTATTATAAATTCACGGATTAAAACTCAAAAACATTAGTCAATTTTTTTTTTTTCTTTTGTAATAACTGCTGTTATTTTAAAGCCTAAATGAACAAATTAAAAAAGTATTTATTTCATATATTTATTGAAATAATTAAATAGCCAAAATATTGGAGTAAAAAAAAGTTTTTCCAAACGAAAAAAACCTGATAGAGAACATATGATCAGCAAGTGAAAAATAAATTAATAACGAGTTCATTTAAAATTTATAATAGAAGTAAATTTAACATGAATAATTTATTAAAAAAAATATTTATTTATACGTCATAGTTTTAGACACTTTGAATGATAAATTTTAATTTAAAATATCAAATATTTTTCTATCCAAATATTACAGAATCTTTTTTATTTATTTTGTTCGAGACATTGTTTGACTTGAAAATTCCTATCCAGGATATATTCACCTCCAAAAATACATCAAGCATTTAAAAAGGTATAATTTTTTTTTGAATAATGATAAAATTAAAAATACACTACAGTTGTTTTTACAATAATCACAAGGGAATAAAAGTTGTCATCTCACTAAAAAATAAAATAAAAAAGTATCACTCAGCAGGTGAATTCCCTCGAGGTTACACTTGTAACAGCTGGATAGACCAGATATATTTATAGATAAAAAAAATACTTGTGTATATTAAAACGAAACATAAAGAAAATAAAATATACAATTTTTAAATATATATAAAATCATGGAATAGAAAATTATTATTTTACCTGATCAAAGTATAAATTTGTTTGAAAAACAAAAAAAAAAGAAAAATACTTTGTAAAGAAAAATATATCTGTTGGTTGTAAATAACTTTTGCTCTCGTCATTCTACCATGATGATTGGATTTTCACAGTATAAAAATCAAGAAAATTACATGTTAGTTTGTAGAGGAATTTTAACAACAAAATGTAAAATGAAGATGAAGTCAAGAAAAATAAAGAACATTAGAGTCAAATAGATTTGTTGCACGAAATGGAAAATTACGTGTGGCTTTAACTGATAATTTTTAAATATATATTCAACAGAAATTCAAGTATAAATATTATTTTAATTTAGAGTATGAAAATATTTTTAAAAAAATAATATTATTCTTGTATAATAATTATTATTGATGCTTGTTGCATGTATTTAAAAAAAAGAGAAGATAATTATTGTTGAGCAACAATGAAAGCAATTCATGTGAAATTTTCACATAGTTATATTTTATTAAAACAAGGTTGAATAATCGACCTTGCTATACAAGACAATTGTTCATATCACGACTATATATTTTCTATTGTTCATCTACTAAAAAGATTGGTTATTAAAAAGTATGTATTATAGATAATCAGAAAATGAGGAAAAAAATTTTATATATATTATTACAAAGGGTATATATTATTTCGACTTTAGTCAATGTTTATATTGGAATATTTCAAGTGAAAAAATATAAAAAATAATAATCCTTTTATTTGAATCCCTTCATATAAAATATCTTTGAAAGTAACAATGTGACCCTGAGTACTCGTCCTTGTGATAAAATCACAATGGCTCTTCACAGTTTTTTTTCTTTCATAGAAAAAAATCATTAAATAATAAAAATTTTAACTTGTTTTTTTTTTTGGTAAATTATATATTTCTTTTTGAAATAGAACAGATGTAATTGTTTATTTTTATGGAAATTAATTTAATCGAGATTCATTCAATTTTAATTGTTTAAAAAAATAATAAAAATATGCAAATTAATTGATAACGACTGAAAAATAATTTAATTTTCTAAGTAAAAATAAATAAATTTCGAAATTGTTTGTGTTGATGCAGTCTGCCTACGCAGTATGACTTTATGAGTGAATTTTTTATTTTAAAATTATATTATTATTATTTTGAAAATATTTGCGTATATAAAAATCCACAGACAGTGTACAATAACTCAAACAAGAGTCAGTCATTACTTACGATAAAATAGAGTGTTGCCGAGAGAATGAAAAATTTAATATCCAAGCGAACAAAGTTAGTTGAAAGAAAGTGTGAAAAATAATATTCTTATTCATTTATTACTTTAATGATTATTTATATATTTTTTTTCTTAATAAATTGGTATTTTCACACATTAATTCAGTAGATTATTGATTCAATAATTTTATAATCATTAATCAATTCCCGCATGCGTGTTGTTGAATTTAAAATGAAAAAAAATATCATTTAACGATTCGAGAATATTTTATGAACTTTAATTAACTGCAGCGATTTTAGTTGTAAATAAAAAATTCTATTAAACAAGATTAATATACATGTGAAGTAATTATTTAAAAGATACATGTATACATCAACACTTGCATAAAATTATTTACGTTTAGTTCAAATGTCTCTCTTGTTGGTCTCCATTGGAACTTCCGGTGAGGAGAAAAAATATATTATTTCGAAAGGGGAGAAACACTAGAATCAACTGTCGTTTGCATTTATTATATTTCAACAAGCATATATACAAATACCTTTGATAAAATCCTACATCTATTTTTTTTTCATTGTCTTAATTAACTTGAATATCGCTTTAAAACGTCGAGAAAAACTTAGAGTTTAGAATTCCGATTTTTAAAAAAATTAATAAAACTACATAAGACTCTTCTTTCGAGGCTCTGAACAAATATATACCTATAATGTCGTCTTTAGCTTAAAAATAAAACAACAAAAGTGACAATTTGTAATTTACCCAGACACTCATCCAGACAATAACTGTTGAGACAATGAAAGTAACCCTTATGCATGCATAAATAAAATTTCTGTCTGACGTGGAAAATTAAAATACAAATTTCAACGAGTTTGTCGATGGAATTTTACTTTTTTAAAACATAATTCCTTACGTCGAGAAAAACTTGAAATCATCAATAAATAATATGAAATTTTTATCGAATATTTGAAATGAAAAATTAAAAAAATAAATTATTTACTTTGTTGAAATATTATTATAACCAAAGTAGTGTGACATTATCTATTTTTATACTAGATTAAAATAGATTCAACATTCCAATGTTAGAAATAAAATTAAGTTGACTAATGCATCACGTAAATTGTCTCTTCTTGAATTAACTTAATTTAAAAATAAAATTCTTAATTTAAAATATATATTTTTTGACATTTATTGAGTTATGTCTATTTTTAATTATAAAATTATATTTTCATAAATATTTATTTACTAATTGTTAAACTGTTAAATGCATTATATCCAATTTTAAAAAGATAAAATTTTAGCGCCTCAATAATATACTTAATATCTTGATATTTAAATTGGCATATTGCCAAAGAATGCATAAAATTATTTTTTATTCATTCATATATGTCGACCTGGGATGCATTTATATTTGGGTCATACCCACATGAAGACAAAACATAATATAAATAAATAAAATTATCACATTCTTTTGAATTTGTTGAGATATCATTTAACAGATTTATAAATTTTCAATATTATATATTTACAGTGACTCATAGCAACACGTTTAAACATTATTTTCATGATCTACTTTGTTATCATTTGAAGGTCATGACACATGATTTTTTAGCTCAAATATAAATGTCATTATCAGTTAAAAATAAAAAAAAAAAAAAAAAACTCCTTGAAATTTATCGAGTAATAAAAACAGTAAATAAATAATTTTTTTAAAAATTTATTTATATTTATCCTGTAGCTTATAATAAAGCCTATAAAATAATAAATTGTTCGAGATGGAAATAAAAAAAATTAATTGATTTAGTAATTTAATTATACAAAGTATAAAAATAAAAAAAAAAAGTTGTTTAATAATATATGATATTGAAACCGTGTCAATTGAACTCAACTGATTACTTTATATAAAAAATAAAAAAAATGTTCTCGTATCATTATTGGTATTATAACACACAAAGAGACGACATACATTTACAGTTTATATATATTAACGACGTCTCCACATGGAGACTCACCGTCTGAGGAATTTCTTCGGTAAACAAATGATATGTTTACTACAATAATAATTTATTAGTCCCGTTTAAAGTGTCATATACGCCAATTGCTAAATGAATTTAACTCTAAATTTTCCATTACAAAAAAAAAAACAAACAATTTACCTTAAAAGTTATTTAAACATATATTTTTATCATAAATTAATGGAATTTTTAAATCATTAAAATATTTCGACACTTGAAATATCAAAGATTTATTGTTAAATTTTTAATAAATAAAATAGAAAAAAAAAAAAAGAGTAAAATGATGGCTCGATTACTGTAATTATTGTACATTATATTATACGGTAAATATTAATTTCTATTGCATGAATAATTTTATAATTTTTATAATGTCAATAATAATACGTGTCGGGTGTTAGGTTGGCTGATTGGCTGATTTGATCATCCATGTGATCATCCAACTGTCCATCAAGTTATGAAATTATAAAATAGATCAACACAAAATTTACCACTGCTCGTTTAAAATATATATTATATAAAATAATTTACTTTTTTTTATATAACTGTTCATTACAATTTTTTTTTTAAATTTATTATTTCTGTAAATTAATTTCAAGCAAAAAATATAATTCATGGAATTTTTAATTTAAATTTTAAAAATTATTTAGGTAAATTGTTCTTTTTTTTTTTTTGTTAAAATATAATTGTGTTATTTTATTTTTATGATTGTGAAATATTTATAAATTTATATGGATGAATAAAGAGGTTCATTAGCCGTTTGAAAAATTATTTTTAGATTCTCATTCATGTCCTGAGATGGAGTGATAAATTCTCCGGAGTTAGATCTTAAAATTTACATAGAATTTGAGTTTATTATCATAACTGTTTTAAAAATTTAACAGCATTTTGCACAATTGTTTTTTTTTAATTGACTTGAATATATATACTTTCGGATTTTTTTTTTTATTTTTTAAATATTGAATATAGCTGACGTAAAATTAATTCAAGTTTTATTATTTCTTTAAGTGTTTTTTTTCACAAAATTTCGAGGCCAGTTTAAATAATAAAATACGATTTTTTTTTTGAATTTAAATGAGGCTCTTTGACTCATACATATATAGATTTTTAAATACAAATTGTTGGCCACACCAGACAACGAATAATTTGGCACACAAAGAATTCACTAATTGTCGAAGCTATATTTAATTTTTCTGGGCCTTTTTGGCGTGTGTTTCTTCGAGACTTATAATATACTGATGGAATCAACGGAAGTGAGAAATTCATGCATAAAAATAAAACTTTCTATCTATCTATTCGTGTAATACTTTGTTTATAAATATATATATATATATTTTTTCCATGAAACTTGAATGGCCCGAAGGAATATTCTTGTGAATTTTACTCAATGATTTTTTTCTATGATAAATGTATTTTAAATATTAAAAATCTTCCGGTTTATTCACAAATTGATTATACATTAGATTATAATTTCTTTTTTTTATAAAAATTTTTATTTAAACAAATTGCTTTATTAACATACCTTCAAGGCAAAAACAAGGTCACTGTATTGTTAAATATATATATTTTTTTTCCTCAAATAATCAATAAAACAAAAAATTATGTATTTAAAAATTAAAAAAACATAACATTAAGATATTTTAAAACTAAAATACGACAAGTTATATATAAAATCTAATTTTTTTAACGCATTTTAGTCTTATTTCCTGGCAATTAGTGATGAAATATATTTTCCCCAAGAAAACTCTCACTTGTGTGTCTCTCCGCATAGTTTTTCATTTAAAAATAAAATAATTTTTTCATTAAATAAATTTCTTTCAATTTCCAAGTATTAAAAACAACAAACATTAAATATATCCCAACAATTTAAATATTTAATTGAATCCAATACAAACTTATGAATATTCAAAAAAAATAAATAAAATCCCGTTAATTTTCAGTTTAATCGAGTTCAAAATTCGCAATTTATTTACAATAAAATTCAAATAAATTTACTTTATAATAATGATAATATATATAAACAATCATGACGAATTTATCAAGTTATTTATCACGAATTAATATACGACCGATATAATCGTATGAATAATTGAAATAAAAATTTTTACGAGATCGAGAAATTCATTTTCTTTAATGTTTTAAATATATTTATTCATTTTTTATTATAAATTAATATACATTGTGTGCTGGTATGATATTAATAACAGTATAATATTTACAGATAAAATTTAATTACGTAATAGATGGAAATCTTGGTTTTTTATTAAATGATGAAGCAGCATATGCATGTGTCTTGCTTTTAAGTTGCATATTTCAATGAGTGTATAATGTGTCGTGGGATATTATTAATTTAACCAGATTGCCTTGGCTTGCCCGTATCGATTGCCCTGATAATCGATAAATATGTGTAACCATAATTTATTTACATATATCTCACTTGCATGTGCGAAAAAAATATCAATAAATTTACTATAAATTTATTATAAAACAACAATATAAAGACAAAGATTGTCACTGGTCATTGCCAAATATGTAAAATCATGTGTGTTAAGCACTAAAAATTAGCATAATGTTGAAAATAAAATTATATATTTTAAAAAAAAAAAAACAAAATATTATATTAATAATAAAAAGCTAAAAAAATAATAAAATTCAAAAAGTTTGGTGTCGCCTACTCGTGTCAAGCCTTATATAACCGGTGCATTATAAATACGAGGTTAAAAAAAATATAAAAAAAAAAAAAAAAATGTAATTCTTCTTAGAAGATTCTTTTGTTAATTTTATTTTTTATATTTATTTATTTATTTTTTTTTAATTCAAGCTCAAGTAATTCAATGTCACAAATGAATTCTTCAACACTTGGCACATTCCACAGACAATAATATTGCATATGATCAGCATTTTATCAGAGTTTCATTGAATGAATGACATCAAGAATTTGATGATGTATAAATTAAAAAAATTAATAATAAAAGTTTTTAATAAATAAAATACAATAATTTATAAATAATTTCAAGATTATTTTTAATGTTTATTGGCTGTTGAATTATTTTACCTATTTTTATACACCAACAATTTAGGTCGTATAGAATGTGCAAGTTGAATTAAAAAAAGTGCAACGTTTAGTGTTAGAACGAGTTGCCAATGTACTCATCTATCTAACTTGAGTCAGTGGGACGTTTGTCGGGGCGTCGCGGCGCCAATCTGTGGTATTTCTTTTTTTTATTTCAGCTGCAGTTAATACTGTCCTCATTAAAGCCACAAACCGTTGAAAATTAATACTCAAAGAACTAATTTACAGGTATCAAATTTACAAAATTAAAAAAAAAAAAAAAAAAAAACAATTCAAAAAGAAATTTAAATAAAAAAAAAGAGCGTATTTGAAAAAAAATTAAAAATACTTTTTTTTGTCATTCCGGAATTGCAAATAATGATAAAATTAACATGTAAAATATTTTAATTTTATTTTTACCTTTATGTCAAGATGTGCAACATTGTGAGAATGAAGGAATGCGATACCATCGAGTATCTGTCTTAAAAGTCTGACAACTTGACGTTCTTCTGGCACCTCATCCCTGTCCAATACCATTTGTAATTCACCACCTGTTGCACTGTAATTTAACAATAATGACATTAATTATCAATTAAAATATCAATTATAATAATAATATATCTAAAATTATTATATAACAAACTTACAGTTCAAGAACTAAAACCATTTCTGTATTTGTTTCAAAAACTTGATGAAGTGTTACTAATTGTGGACAATGAGCTGCAGCATCCAGTACTGCAACTTCATGTAATGCTTCTGCTTTTAATTCTTGTGCACGTCTTCTTTTTTTTAAAAATTTTGCTGCCCATTGTCTGCCACTTGCTCTTTCTCGACATCTTCTTACTGTTGCATATTTTCCACTGTAACATAAAATTAACCAATTAATTTTAAAAAATTCAAATTCATTTTTTTTTCCAACATATTACAAGTATCATCAATCATAAAAATTATTTTTTCATTAATTAGCTGGCTGGCTATTCGGTATCATGCTTCATCAGATCATAAAATTGACGTATCATAAAAAGAGAAAAATCATCTCATAAACATGATTTTTTTTTTTTTTATAAATACATCAACATTTTGAGATTCATTATTTGATAAAAATAAGTGGACAATATAAAATTGATTTCAATAAGCACTGAATATAGCTTGTGGTTTTGTGCAATGAATAAAAATAAAAATAAAAAAATCCAATTTACAACAAATTGGATTGGAGTACATTAAAACAACACCAATAGGTCAATTATTTTGATTGATGATTATTAATTATTATAATGATGATTAATTTAACCGCACTTGTAATATAAATCCAAAAAACGAGTTAAAATATTTTTTGTATTGGTTGTATATTACATTGGTGAACCACAAAGGTCAAGATATACACAAGATATTAACAGGGTCATCAAGAGTCAACCCTCTTGGCCATCAAACTCAGATTAATATCATCAATGTCCATTATAACATATTTATTGAGGTCTATTATGTATGTGTTGTTGTTTTATTTTATTTTATTTTTTTTTGATACACCTATTGCACTCTAGGATCAACGATGCGGATGGGAAGTTTACTGAGTGTACCTTCCAACGCTTTGAGAAATCACGTCGTGGCCTGCTGCCTCGGATTTCACCACGGAAATGCAAACCTATGAATTGACTATTCGGACTATTCGGGCTGCACGAGTTCGTGAATTCCGTGTCGTTTTGCGTTTTATGATTTTTTTTCCTTAAATTATTTTCACCTTAATCTAGACCATATGTTTAACATTGGAAAATTTTTATTTGATAATTTAACTATAAAAACTTAATTTTCATATCTCGATTAGATCATTTGTTGATTTTTGTAAAAAAAACGTGTTTATAATGTGAAAAATAATTGGTTAAATTCTTGATATATTACGTAGAAAATAATAATGAGGAAACGTACTTAAGAGTGTTGCTATTTGATTTTGTTGAATTTATAAAAATTACAGTAGCGCAACTATCACAGCAACTGGTCAACAAAAATTCAGAAAACGTGACTGTGTCCATGACGCGCATCTTTTTCAAGGACTAATATAGTGTATCTGCTTATATCTGTATAGTAAATTGTACATAAACATACAGTAATAGATGTCGTAATTTAATGGAACTCTTCACTTGCACCCTGGTGCAAGAATAATCATCGTTGTTGGTAGTGGTATTTATATGGATAAGCTCTATGTGGTTGTTTCGATGCGGGAGACTAAATAATAAAAGTCAAGAAGAGTATGTAACCAAGCACCCTGTTTACTTGAAGCTCAATACTTGCTGGAGTTAATGGCATTCTTTTAACTTGATTATTAAAATAAAATAATAATAGTCAATGCTGGTTGAGATTGTATGAAGAAAAAATAAATTAGATAACATGTTGAGTCAATTTTTCTTGTTTATATTTATAGAATTTATGTTTCAACTTTTAATTACAAGCTACAAATCATCAGTGTAATAATGATAATAATGAGAGATCATTAGTCTTGAATGAAATCGTCATGGACTTGTAAAGCAGGAGAGAAACAAGGTGGATTGTTGTGCGACTCGGTGAAATAATTTACTGGAAAGGATGCATGCTTTAATACTAGGCACAACACAATGATGTGGCTGACAGTAAACCACCAGCAATTTAACGCACCAGAAGAGCTGAATTTTACTTAACAAAAAAAAAAAAAAAAAAGAGTTAAAATAAAGAGGAAACAAGAAGTCAACCTACAAGTCTTTGTTTTACAAAAAAATATTTTTAAAAATGATTTAACATCTTCAAACTGACTGACCAGTTGTTCCGGAACTCTGGTCCTTTCGCCAGCATCACGACCCACATTCTCCATGCATATATGATTTTGCAAAAAATTATTTTGAGTGCCATATTTCGAAATACGACTACACAAAATTAAATTATTACATGTATGTATATCATTGTGTTGAAGTCTTGACTCTGACAATTTTTTTTTTCATTTTTTCCTCGTCATAACCGGAACAAAATTCTGTGGTTATACTTTCCATTGGTGAATATATAACAACAAAAAAAAAAAAACAACAACAACAACAGCATAATAATTCAGTTGCTGTATATAAATTTTTAAAAACTCCATATAATTTATTATTTTAAAAAAATATTTTACACAACAATGTAGCTTCAGTGTAGCAGTCAAATGATTATCATTGAAATATTTTTTGTTTTGTTAGGATAAATGTTTGGTTAACTGTGTGAAAGAGATAATAATAAGAAATATCAGTACCAAGAGATGCCAAGAGATACTTGGTATAATTTTGACCTCTTGCCAGTCTGTGTATGCATCATCTACATAGAAGGATATCCAATGACTTGAGGAGGAAGTCAAACAAACTTTAGACGTCAATGTACTCCTGGGAATCTCTGATTCGAATGAATATAAAATTTGTTTTTAAAAAATATATATAAATTTGTGTTCACTATGGTATATGCCAAGTACTACTTGCGTTACAATTTTTTAAAAATTTATATACTGCACTTTAACAGTCATAAATACATCATAATGTTTTGAAAATTTTATCTTCCGGGTTTATCTCAATGGGGTATCCTGTCGACCGTCAATTGCACAGACTTATGAAAATAATAATCTTATATTAGTTTATCCACAATGTTGGTAAAACTATATGTTCATGTGGCTTGGGCGCCATAACATCAATAATATATATGAAAAAATATTAAATGTGTTGCTGCAGAAAGCGCATGTACACTTTCACCTGACGCCTCTTTGAAGATTCTGAAAGGTGCATGGTCTCTATATGATGACTTTTCTTGTTGTTTATATTACATATATCTCTATATAACTTGACTTATGAACTCAAATATAAAATAAATAAATAAATACACATACAAAGTTGTATAGTGAATATATCTTTAGCAACAATCATCTTGTTTATCATGTCTATGAATCGCACATTATATTTTTACCTGGACCAAATGGCTTGGTAATTTTTTCAACAATATAAACGTCAAGGTATCGATCCTACAAAGCCACTTTGTTTGTGATCATCAGCATCATTATTATCATCATCACAAGGGTAAAAAATAAAATGAAAGAAAATTCATAAAGTCCATTGATTTTAGGAAAAGATCTCAGCAGCAGGTTAACCAACATACAATATCATAATTTTCTTCCCACGTTGTTGAATTAAAACTTGATATTTTCAAATAAATATAAATATTTTTTTTATGTAATCATCAATTGACCTTCCTGTATTGTCCAATGATGCGAATCTCCGCTTAGTTGATTTGTAAAAAATAATAAAAGTTTTCTCTTCTTCTGAAGAAGCGAAAACGCGTGGCAGGATTCATTTAATTCATGATTCTAACGTCGAGATAGATTATATGTGCAAGTTTAAATGAGACAAGTTATGTCGCTATATAGTGTTTTCCCACGAAATGTGCTAAAGGGATCTCGATCACTTGGACAGTGTATATTTAACTTGTGCTTATACTTGGTATATAAAGAAGGGCCATGGTCAATCTTCAAGTTCGTCGAACGGTTGGTCGTTTAACAGTGTTGCAAGTTGTTGTTATTGTTGTTGGATATAATAACAACAGCAACAAAGATCAATGACCGATCCTAGGCAAGCCAGTAACTCTATAGACTCTATTTTCCAAAGACAAGTCGACCAGCACCAAGAAATTGTCTTCTGTGTTAAACGCGCACTCAAACTGAGTGTTAAATTCTTTTTATTTTTGTTGATTGGTTTTAACACATTGACACAGATGAGTCAAAGCTCAAATCATTGCGAGGTTATTGTTGTTTAAATAATTTAAATTTATTATAAACACCAGAATGAACAGACAACAGGATGACCCTGATGACGGTGTTTATCTATCAACTGTCATCTTGACACAATTCATCAAGCACAAACTGATGCAATATACAAAAAAATACATTAAATAATTCAATCAACGAAAGTATAAGCACATATCGTTGCATCCCGACAATCTCATTACTTATTATTATTCATTATAATTATCTTTTCAGGTGGTCGAACAAAATAAAAGTTAAGTGAATGACTATAGGCTTGGTTTAATTTCGCAAGTACATTATAACAAAACGATCTCGTAATGATAATGTTAACGAGAATTATACAATTCTAGTGTTTCATAAAGTTGCACAATTTGTATAATTGTATTATTTGCATTTAAACATAACCTATATGAATATGCTCTTTGTGTCTGTGTATAAGTGTGCAAACCATAAAACAAGGAAAAAAAACATAAACAATAGAAGCATACCAACAAAGACATAATAATAATAAAATTATGTTTAGACGCATAGATTCTTGTTTGTTTTAATTTAATTGCCAGCAAATAAAGCCCTCGTTTACAATTAATGCGACAGTGAGAGGTTATGGTTGGTCTTTGCTTTATGCGCAACATGTTAAGCCATAATGAGGTAATTAGAAGGCTGTTACTTGTTAGTGGTTGGACCACTTGTCTACAACACCACAAAATAGCTTTAATTTATTTTATATATATGCAATTGTCGAACCATTACATATGAACAAATAAACTATTTAAAAGTTCAGCTTCATCACTTTCATGAAAATGATTTATTTTAGTTGTCATTTACTGAGAAATATATATACATTTGATGGAGACTTCCATATAGTTTTTGTATTATTTTTCATTTCTGTAAAGTCAGTATTTTTTGTAGAAATATATTCGTTCTTTCTCTGTTATGTAAATACATCAGGTATAGAGTAACATGAACAGCGGATGTTCCAATGACGTTTATTTCTTTAGGTTTTTCATATATTCTTATTGAGTCACGCCTTATTCCTGAATAAAAGCCTGAAAAATCCCGCTGAGTAAGTATATACACACGAAAATTCTTCGAAATTATAGAAGAAAAAAAAGCCCCAATTCCTTTGAATAATAATATTTTTGTTAACCCAGTATATAAATACTTTTACAATTATGTAATCAATGATATCCGGAATTTAATTCATAAATCAAACATTTTGTATTATTTTATTATTCATTCATGATGATAAAATATTTGTAAAATTTTGGAATTTCTTTTAATAGGTAAACGGTAAAAATTTCACGCTGTTATATGATAAAGTGGATATGACATATGACATGCAGAGCTATTATCTAGTTGATAATTGGGTGCATTCGTGCACAACAATATTAACAACTCACAACATCCTTTTTCTACATGCAACACTCAAAATTGCAGTGAGCAAAAAAATAAAATCAATATAAATTTGCCTTAAAAAGTGTCTTGAGTGCTGAATGAAAAACATCGCATGTCTCAAAGTGATACCAAATTTATTTTTTAAATAGATGAAAAAATGTATATAATAGCCAGGATGAACATCATTGTACAGCTATTTTTCTGTTGTCCGAAAAACGCGCAGGAAGAAAAAAGCAAATACTAATCTATCTGTGAATGCGAAAGAAGAAATTTTTCTAATTTTAAAAAATATAAAAGATCGTGAGAAAGACTGTGAGTGCATACTAAATCACATGATCCTATGAATATATTTACATTTAATTTGTGTCATTATTATTATCAAACTTTAGTGGTTCAATGATTTTGTAAATGAATTTTTAAAAATGGGTGAAAATTATTTTTATCCAAATGATAAATTTTGCAACGTGTTAAGGATTTAAGTAAGATAATTGAAAACATTTTTTTCATTATATAAAACGTGTTGATTTTAAAGCGTAATTAGGCTTTAATTTCATGCAACAACTATCGATGAATTTAATCTAATGAATTCAATGCAGATTGTGCAATTTATCATGCAGAAAAATAAGGAATTAGCGATATGTAAAATAAATAATATTAGCTGCGTATATTGAATGAAGAGTAGATTGAGAAAATTGAAAGATTAGAAATTGATAAAAAAAAAAAATTTAAAATAGGGAATTATGATTGGCGGTGGTTTGACAGAATGATAATAAAATATTCAACGATATCAGTAGGATGCGACCATCCGTGAACAAACTGGTCGTCGTGACTTGGCAAAGGTTTTAATTAATTTAATTTATCGTCGACAATTAATGAGAATAGTAAAGCGTTGATCTAAATTATAGTTTCAACATTTTACTATATAATTTTATCCAACATAATTTTCCCATAATTTTTTTTTTTCTATTTATCAAATTACATTATAATCAAATTTTTATACTTGTAAAAATTATGATGATTAAATGATTTTATGTGTTGTGAAATTTATATTTCCATTCCCGTTAAATTTGTATTGTTATTTTTGAAAAAAAAAAATCTACAAAGTGTTTTTCAATCTTGTTTCGGAGCAAGAAGCACGAGCAAGTCACGATGTTGACAAAGAACAATATGTTTATAATAAAAATAAACTCAGTATATGTGACTAAAAATGACAACTCACGACAAAATAAATAACCAGTGAAATGTCTTTCTTAAATAAATTTATCATTTTTTTTACAATATTTTAAATGGATATGTAATAGACCACTTATTCAAGATATATTATTATAAAATAATGAAAATTATAACAAATAAGACAAATATAATGATGAAAATTTCAACCAAAGTCACGAAACATTAAATAAACAGAAAAATAAAAATAGTGGCTGATGAGCAAGAGCGGAAGTAAAGTCTGTTGACCTCTAAAGTCTAAATAAGAAGAGTAAAATAGTAAAAAAAAAAAAAAAAGATAATAAAATGAGTCTACATGTGGTAAAGCTGGCTGTTGCGGTTTATAAAAATTGATGATAAATTTTATTAAAAAAATAAAATTCGTGAAAAATAATAGATGCAATTTTAGATGGTGGAAGGGTGAAAGTTATTGGTTAAAAAAGAAAAACTATTTTTATGTGAAGGTGATGGCCTCGGCAGTGAAAACAACACCCACATCTTGAAATGAATTTCTTTTTCTTGTAAATCGTCATCAGGATTGACGATCATTTCGTCTTACCACACTATTTGCATAGCATAATGAGACGACGGAGACGACTAAAACTCTCGTTAAATAAAAATAAATTTTATTTATATTTTTTCACATGGATTAAATTGCTGTTGTCGAGTAATTCAATGTTTTTTTTTTTTTTTTTCTTTTTAAAGGAAAATAAAGTTTCGAAACGATCGTATTAAGCATTAAAAAGTGACTCTTTTTTATTTATTTTTTCTCATGCATAATTTTGAAGTGAATTTTTCACATCAATATATATAAATGTCAAGAAATTTTCCCTCATCAGTCAGAGTCATCAGCATTTTACATACATATATATGCAATTCTTCAGCACAAGGTCAAGAAAAGGTCAAAGACAAGGAAGAACGGAAGTAAATCGGTATATACCATTGAGATATGAATCAGAGTAAAAGGCGGCTCTATTACACAGATGAATACACAAGTATACACGAAAAAACCACACACGATGTTTAGAATAAGAATGATGCTTTTTTTGTAAAACCAATATATATTGACTGTAAAAAAATATATATATTGTAGAAATAGAAATTTACAAAGGGAAAAATTTATTGAAATAATGTTGGTTACTTGCAGAGACAGTGAATGGATTATAAACTTAGCAAGCCAAATGAGTTCGAGGTCACAGAGCGTGGAACGAATAATATGATTTTGTCGTTAGATTAGAAATAATTTTAAAAAATATAACCGTTATATATACCGTCAATGTTTAATGTTTTGTATATTTTTAAATATAACTATCGATGGGTACAGGAGATTTTGATGAACAAAATTAATTCAAATCATTTCAACTGTTCTAATTATTTGATTAATCAAAACTAGAATTATTTTGAAAGACAAAATATAAAAAGGTTCAAATAAACACCAGACACTTGTCTGAGAAATTTTTTTAAAAATAAAATAAAAATTTTATAAATATTATTAACTAATGCAAAAATTAATTTTATTTCTTTCATTCAATTTTTTTTTTCAATTAAATTATTTATTTTTTCTATCTAAAGTATCTTTTATCAGCAATAAAAATACGTATTAAATTTGCAAATTAAAAAGACGTATCTCCAGTATGATTAACAGTAAAAATATTTTTTATTTTTATTTGTTAATAAAAAAGGAAAAATTCTTTTGAACAAGCTTATTTGGCACTTGCATTTATACCTTGCCAATGTATATTTTTTATATGAAGAAAAATAAAAAAACTATCGGTAGAATTTACTGACAATTCTCTTTCATTTGTTGAAAGTAAAAAAAAAAAAAAAAAAATATATATTTTTATATTTTATATAGTTGTGCGAATGACCGCATCATAAAAGACTTGTGCTGGATATAATCGTGACTGGAGTGGACAACGTCGTCGTTGCAGTAGTTATATATCGGGATATGGATGATGAGCGCGAGGAATGCGATTATGGCAAGAGCTTAAAGATGAGGAAAGTAAAAAAAAAAAAAAAAAAAAAAAATATATAGAAAGGAGTATTTACAAGTGAGCATGGCAACAACACATAACGATGAAAAAAATAATAAAAATTGGGGAGGAGTCTTTAAGACATGTAATGAGGGAGTCATTATCTTGAAGGAGGTCCTCTGGTATTGGATGATAATGCTTAATGGCCAATATGGACTATATATATAGCAAAAAAGATCGAACGATATACGATTGGATTGAAGATTGAACGGTCAATAAACTGTTCAAGGACAATCACAGTTTATAAATTTTTGAAGATGTCTTTTTACGTATATACTTGCTCATTTTTGACATTCTTATCAACATTTTTTTTGCCAATTGCAATACTCAATTTCAAAAATTATTTCTTTGCTTGCAATGTATCAAAATTTGATTGACATTTTTATTTAAAATATCAAACTTTTTATTCAACACAATTTGAAAAGTTTGAATTAATTTTTATTTTTATATTTTTCTAGGTCAAAATGTTGATTTCATGTTGGCAATCGAGAGTCTTGAAATCGACAATATTGTTTAAGCAAAGTAGCCCGATAATGATGACCGAATTGAAATTCAATTTGGATAAAATCGTGTGCAGGTCTGTAATCAAAGTATAACGACTGAGTGAAAGCTCAGTGAATATCTCATTTGAATTGGATGGCTCACGAAGTAGGTAAGTGTATTTCTCATCAAGTAAATATATATATGCATAATATCGTTGCCAGCTGCAGTTGATACATTGATGAGAGACAATAAACAATATTAAAAATACATAATATTGATATCACACGTTAATAGCTCTTTGTCTATGTCTTGCTGTTGTTAATGATGATGATAATGCTAATGATGATGTTGATGATGTTGATGATGCAGAGGAGTTTAAAAAAAGTCTCACTATAAGCCAGACAAATATCCATAAACGTCAGTAAAGTGTTATCTTACGCCCTCTTTGAATGAATCATAATTAGCTGTAGAAAAAGTCATTGCAAAAATTCAAAATCAAGGTGTGTCAAACACCAACATTTTAAAATGACTCGTCCAGTGTGTCCGATTTGTATGTCAAAATAATAAACCATAGAAAAATTATATTATTTCATGACTCATACTTGTGTGTCTTAATTTTTTCATGCCGACTATTAAATTATATTCCCATCAAAATTAAAAGAATGTATTTTTGTCAAATAATATTCAATTCATTTAATAAACACACTCACATGGGACTCAATAAAATTGTAATAAAAAAAAAAACATTGTTGTATCTCAACACTGTGTCAGTTACAACAGCATTAATTTAAATGATAATTTTTTTATAATGACTGGCCTCGAGACTTTTCACATATACTTTAAACAGAAAAATTCAAAATTTATCAATGAATTTTACCATGTGTTTTTTGGCCTCTCGTGTGTGGCCTTGTCAAGGTAATAAAAAAGTCAAAAGTATTCGGAACATGTAAATAATTGATTTTATATTTTAATAAAAATATAAAAAATATATTTACGATGAAAAAAAATACAGTCAACATTGATTCACACCCACATAAATATTAATATATTATACATTACGCCATGGACAACATGGACAACACAGAAGTCAATGAAATGTGTAGGTATATATGAGACAACTGACAAATAAATATACGTTTTATAAATGTTATAAATATACATCGTGTAAAATAAATAAAAATAAAGTACTAAATATATATATGAGATAAAATAATAATAAAAAATAAAAAAATAGTAAATACGTGTTACTAACCTTTCACTGTAGCAATGAGATTAAGCAATCGAGCAACGCCTTAACTTTGGCTAACGAGTAACGAGCACATTTGCTCAACAAATATTAAAACTATTTTGCTAAGATTGAAAGCCGACTCTATATCGATCGCGTTTTCAAATATATATATATTTTTTTTTGCAATTTTATATACTTTAACTAATGATTGGCATGATTTTATAGTCTTCCGACTGTTAATTCAATACAATTGTGTAATTTAATGTATCTTGTTATATAGAAAGATTTTTTTAATAATGGCAATTCATCATCAGATAAAAACCGACAAAATATACATTACACAACAAAATATATTCCATGGTAGTTTCAATAATTCACTTGGAATTTTGAATAACATAAAATGTATAGAAAAATATTTATATTCATTAGATTTTGTATTAATTAAGTCGATTGCACAAGGTAATGCTATAATGTGAATTATAGTTTTTTACTTTTTGCAAACATGATAAATATGTGCAGCTATATGTTTATGCCATAAATAGAATATATACTTTGATAACTTTCTCGTAAACTAGAGTAAATAATTTATGGAAAAAAAATACTTATGATGTTATGGATACTCGATTTGAATACTGTATTTTTTTGTAAATTCATTTAACAGTTGATGGGAATATTTTTACTGACGAATGATACTTGAAAACATCTCTTCATTACGGTGATAATATTTCATGACTCGTTGTTGTATATATATACATACCTGTAACAAATAAAAATAAAAAAAAATTAATAATCAAATGATTAAATTGAAAATTCGTAATCAAATTATAATTTTATATATTTTTTTTTTAAAATTAATGTATAAATGATGTATGAGAATGAATCTCGGCGACATCAGAGATGGACAAGAGAGTTGTATATTCACATGCGTGTTCCATATATCGTGATTACAAAAACGGGGAAAACCGGTTGTAAAGATGGATCAATATACATGATCGTTGACCAATCAAGTACCTACCTATATACATAAATAATAAATATAAATAATAAATATCGAGAGGGTGATTGATTCACTAAAACGAAATAATTGCTTTCGCATGTGACATATTTTTGGACTCTTATAAATATCCGCTACAACATGATATATATAAACCATAAATATACCGGACAAAATAATGTCAAATATGATGATCAATAATTAATCAATAAAAACCTCAAATTAATTTTAAATATATCGACGAGAAAAATGAAAAGAATGAGCCAAAAAAAGAAGCTAATAAATCATTGCATACATGAGCTGTGTGAGTTGGCACAATGAAAATATAAAATTTTAATGAAAAAAATATTAAATATAAAAAATTAATAAAACAAGGAAGAGAAAAACAAGTTGATGTATTTATAAAAGTACGATGTACCCGAGGCAAAAGGGGCAAAGACTCTTAAGTCGGCGGCGCCAGGATTCTGGCCGATCGGCTGATGGCGACGTAATACTTGCACATGAATATACAAGTGAGGGCGAGTTTTTCATCATGTTTTGTTGGTAAAATAAGCCAATATATACACATTGAAAATATATATATATATACAACTTCACCGGGAGTCAACATTCCAGAAGATGTTGGCCGCCAAGAGGACGTTACTATTCCTGGAAAATTCAGATGCAAGATCGTGTGTCCGTTAATCGTGATCATTTTTTTTTTTTCGTAGGTCGTTGTTTGTAAAATGCGAACACATCAGGGTCGTTCTTAGATTGTCGTTTGTATTTCAACACGATATATAAACAACACTTAACTGACATATTTTTATAATGTATAAAATATCTCGGCTTAAACTCGACAGATTGCTTCGCAAGTATTGCGTGTCTGCACAATGATTCAGACACTTTTGCGACATACATTAGTTGTAACAATGTTGTTGTGCTTATAATAATAATATTATTGATAAATGACCTTTTCAATTTTTATTTTATTATATGTATATTGTATATCATATATGAGTTTATGGATGCTTATTTTTTGAATTCAAACTGATTATACTTCTAAATCCCTTGAAATTGTATTTTTTTTTTTTTGATGATGAGCAAATTGTGAGCGTATAATATGCTCCCTGCGGTGGTTAAATTGAGCCAGGGGCAAGCAAATTTTAAAATTGCATATCAATCGATGCGTGGGATGGTATGAGAGAAGAAAAAAATTGAATTTATCAAAGAATTCACCGACTGGATTAAGATGAAAATCGTATTGATCCAAAAAATATTTGCTGATAATAATTTTGATTATTTCATTGTGTTTATTGGATTGTTGAGTCAAACATATACAGTTGATGCCAGTTATTTAGAACTTTAGTTTGATATAATTGAAATTATTTTGAACGGATTAATTCATTATAGAGTTTTGTATTTATCAGCTTTATTTTACATACATTTTTTTTACTGTATTTGCCTTTTAAAGAATACCGCGCGCAAGATATTTAAGTCAATTGAGTTGGAATATATGCTGGCACTAGATATATCAAGAGGATATGAAATAAAAAATTGAAAAAAAAAAGGTTGAAGGCTTTGAAGCATCCGGCACAAGTTCCAACTCTTCCAAGCCCTTACATCCGGTGTTGTATTCGAGTAAATGCAGAATGAAATAAAGAAAAAAGAAATATAAAAAAACGGCCAGATAATAAAACACACTAATGTGTATAAATTATTACTGTTTAAATAATTAATAATTAATAATTATAAACCATCAATGATCAATGAAAATATTTGTTATTAAATTTTAGTTTTTTCTTTGCTTTTGAATGATAAAATAAAAAGGTAAATATATGTTAATACAAAAGCCAAATAAGGATTTTTAAAAATAAAAATATTCATATACCGCAACTGTAATGCTGGCACGATTTTTCAAATATTCAAAAAACAAAAAAATCTCACGACCCTGCGCTATGGCCTCGAGGATGATGCTTCTACACTGCGTGGGTCATATGGTAATTTTAAAATAATAAAATAAAATACACACACTCACAATACGCCCAAAATACAATTATTTTTTTTACTTAAAATTAATTTTAATTACAAAAAAAACGAAGAAGAAGAAGAAGAAGAAGAAGAAGAACGGAATGGTAGAGATCATATTCTGAGAACGTCAAAATTTCTAC
The DNA here is from genome assembly GCA_030523065.1 of Aphidius colemani. Taxonomy (NCBI): domain Eukaryota; kingdom Metazoa; phylum Arthropoda; class Insecta; order Hymenoptera; family Braconidae; genus Aphidius; species Aphidius colemani. Next base: position 35,247 of record JAPYYR010000037.1, on the reverse strand, counting down.
TGCTGAAAATATATTATTTTACCTTTGAATATATTTAAGCCTTTGAGGCACGCCAATTAATATTTCCCTGCCACTAAATAACAGTCATGCAGATAAAAAAAACTCGTAAAAATATATTTCAACAAAAAGTACTATTTAAAAGACAAAAAATTCGATTTCTAAAAAATTTTCCTCAACTATATAATTCTTATTGGAAAAATGATTTTACAGTAATTTCACCTGTTGGTTATCGGCAACATCATAAAGAACAACTCAACAACGTAATCGACATCCATTATTGGTAAAATACAAACTTGATTTTAAACTAATTAAACCACATTTCATGCGACACTGCAATAGACATGCAATTCTATGGACATGAACAATTTAAAAATATACAAAAAAGTCATAGAACAATATATTCAACAATCATAAATAATATTTAAATAATTTATTAATATCCAATGACTCATCAAGTGATCAAAAGTTGTTTAAAAAAATTTTGATTCACCACAAAACTATTGAATATTTAATTTTTGTTATGATGAGGATGATGATGATTCATTGTAAATCGTCAAATAGAGATCAATGGAATGAATAAATCATATGAAATATTAAAATTCCAGTTAATGGATAGATAAGTCTGGTATTTTCATTGAGTAAATTCACATGAAACATAATGTAAATGCCAAGTTGACGCATTGCTTAATGCTTTTAGAGCCACTCTCTGCAATGTACATTAGATGAGTTGACTAATAAATGTTCCACTCATCCTATCTCGGAATATGCACACATTTTCTTGCATTCACATCAGGGTCAATGAATGTCGATCATTCATTCTTGGTATACAGACTTTAATATATATCCACACAAGAACGTAATAGAACATGATAAACACCCGCCACTGTCAGTAGCACATCCGCTAAATTCATTTTCCTTTGAACTTATCCGATCATCAAATTGTTACAAAAAAAAAAATAAATGTTTTTACTTTCATAGTGGCTTTTCCATTTCCAACTTTAATTATACCTTATTTTTCATTTAATTCTACAATGGAAAAATTATGTTTATAATTTTTTTTTTTACATACAAAACGTTGAATCGAAATGAAAATTCAGGCCTCAGACTTGTCGACGAATAGTTTTTTATTTTTTTTTCACCGGAGTTCTTCTCACGTGACTCATTCACCCCGTTGCAGATATGCATCAAGCGTGACCCTCCCTCTATATGCACAGTGCATTTTAAAATATAATATGCCTTTTTATTGTTGTTTTTTATAGTTTTAGTTTTTTTTTTTTTTTGACTTGAGTGACTGACTGAATGTATTTACAAATATGCGCACAAACAAAGCTAAATGATCCGACGGTACTACACATTGTGCACCTTGTGACTCAACCCGAGTCACTAACCTTGTATATGATTTTTTATTCTCTTTATATTTCGTTGCTATTTTATTTTTTTTATTAATTTTTTATATTTGCCTTTTGCTCTAACGTCCTTTATGCACATCGAGCCTATATATGTGTGTTAATAATTTTTCTTTCTGCACTTGCATCGGGCCACCAAAGTTCATTTAAAAAAAATAAAACGAAATTAAGTATATAAAAAGTGAGGATAAAAGCTGCCCCGTCGTGTTACAATATTAATTTTCAAAGCATGAAGACAGTAAGACAGCAATTTGACAAATCATTTATGTTTGTTGCTTGAAAAAATACAAAAAAAAAAAAACATGCTTGGAATTTTTCAAGTGTTATTATATAAATAAAGTGTTATAATTTGAATAAATTTGAAGTTTATTGTACTACTTTGGTATGCAATAAAATTATCTAATGCTTAATGTATATAATGATAGAATAATTTTGCATTATGTGTGTTGTAACGGTCGTCAGGTGGTAACACACACGATTGGATGTCAAATGAAGGTGAAGACCGTTGAACATGAGTCATCATCATGATCTTGGTCTTGGTGAACAAATACATGTGAACTTGTTGAATCACTATTTGAAAATTCCTGAGCATCACCCTCGACTACCTTCAGCTTCCACGATATGCATACACAAGTTTTAAAAAAAACTTGAAAAAAATCCAAGTGATTACAGAAATTTTTCAAATTTTTTTCTTATTTTTATATGCACCGGTTATATTTATAGCCAAGATAAAAAATAAAAATCAATTTGCATTGACTTTTAAGTTTGGAAAAAAGAAAAAAAAAATTAAAATCCGGAATTTTGACTTCGTTTTTATATATATATATTTTTTAAACTTGATTATGCCGAAAGAAAAATAAATAAATAATTTTAAAAAATTGTTCAACACTTTTAAAAATATTTGCTCGAATATTTATAAAAATAAACGTAATTTTTTTAAAATATAAATTCTTAAATAAGTATATTTAAATTGTAATGTATTTTTTTCTTTTTTGATAATTTAAAAATTAATTGGCAAGACGACAAAAAAATAAAAGAAGAAATTTTCGTTTTGAGATAATATTTTTATGGTGATGTGACTCTGCAGGTATAAATATTACGTATAAGAGCTTGTCTAATTGTAAAGATTTAAAATACAAAATAGTCGCAAAGATGAGTAGGTTTGATAAGCAACTCTGGGGGTTCAAAATATGCAGGCAAATAACAGCAGGTGCATACAATTGACCACCAAGTCGAAGGTGCATTTCTCAGAGGGACTAATTGCCGTATCCCAATCATACCAAGGTTTCTCTATGTAAACAGTGAAAAAAATAAAAGGTTCATCTGTCTAATCAAGCATTTTCTGTAATTTTCCAACAATCAAATTATTTATATACTTGCTTTTATTTTTAAACTACAAAAAATTATATTAATAAGCCCTAAATTTGTCAGGGACAAATTAAAAAACATACAAATCGCTAAGAAAATGTATAGAGCTTTTTGAAAACAATAAAATTTTTAACGAGTAAATCAAATGTCAGGTTCATGGAGTTTACTTTGAAACGTGCCATTGGCTAATATAATGAATTGGCAAGAATAATAATAATCCACACACTCACACATGACATTTAATGCACTCGAAAAAAAATTGCATGTTAATAATCACAAGTTCGATAGACTGCAGCAAATTTACTCAATGATTTATGGGCCAGTAGTTTTTTTAATTTTTTCCTTTTTCTACATATCCAAGCATCAAATTGTGAGTCACTTTATTCAGCTTCCCATTTGCTAATCAAAATAAACTTATACAGTAAATAAAATTCCAAAAAAAATATATCAAATTAACCAAATAATAATCAATTTATGGTTAATCAGTATGAAAAAGTAGAGAAGAAAAATAAGTAAAATAATATATTTTTAAGATAAAAACATGTTTGTAGAATTATTATTATATTTTTTTATTTTTGAAATTGAATATTCACCACAAGAAACTGGCCACCTGTTACGATAAATATTTTTTATTTAAAATATAAACATGAATTTAATGGTGGCAAAGAGTTCAGTTGTGCTTCTTGTATGTGACGTTATCGCAAACTACCTTAAGAATATAACTTTGAACGAGTTTGCAATTTTATTTTGATGCTTGTATTTATATATTTATATGTATTTTATACATTGTGGCTTCCAGGAACCGCGAAAACCACCTGAAAGTATCAGCATCTGCGGTACAAAATACACCCAGATACTCGAATAATTTTATAAGAAATTTTTTGATTATTATTCTACAATTTTTATTGATACAAGCATGAAGCTATAAAAAAAACCCACATGTGACTATTTTACATATATGCATGAGAGTTCCAGTGTTTTAGAAAAAAAAATAAAATACTGCACGCACAGGTAGGCGTGTGTGAATGGCATCAGAAGATCCCCTTTGCACGAGACCCACTTGTACATGTCCTACTTGAGAACAAAAAATAAAGATGAACTGATGAAATATACTCACACACGTTCATAAAAATAAATAAAAAAAAATCATACCGATCAGGTTAAAAACACGATGCATCATCAAACTTCGCATTCACGCAATTATGACTAACAAAAATAAAATATACTTCCCTTCGTCCTCAAATAATCATGTATCAAAATCACCGGAGGCAATGTATATTAAAAATTTAAAAAAAAACCCCAAGATATAAGATGATTTTTATCTTATTTTTTTTTTTGCTCACACGAAAGCCCGATTTCATTTTAAAATACATTCTTTAATTTATTTATTAATTTTTTATATTTTTTATATTTAATTTTTCTAAGAAATAGATTTTTTTTTTTTAGATCTATTTAAACATCTGCTATTTGAGAATGTTAAATTCTCATCAGCCATTGCTATTTGTTTAATTTTTATATCAAATAATTAACAGTATTTTTTTTTTTTTCATTTCATTTGAATTATATTTACTTGGCAAGTAGATGTATGCTGAGAATTTTTTTGTTGGTGTTAAGAGGTTCTACTTGTTAAGCTCAGGTGTATCATTGGATTGCATTGCGTTGATATGTGTTTTATGTAGTTTGGCATTGAACGAGGTCTATGATAGAATAAAGAGAACGAATAATCTAAGGTGCATCACGTGGAAACCAACAACGACAACGATGATGATACGAGATGAGGACACCGAGGTTGTTGAGGACCCAGAGACCTGAATAGCCACATAGCCAGGGGGGAACTTCGACGGGACAGAATAACGGTTTATCACCGATGAAGGTTAGTGCTATGCTGTTGATTCTCGTGGCATAGGCCCTGGGTGATACATTCAGAAATAATTCACACACACAACACACATGTCTACTTTATTCATTTTGTCAAGAAATAAATATTTAATAAATAATAAATTAAATATATACAAAATGACACGAATAGATATTTAGCCTGAATGAAAGTTCTGGGCATCTCTTGTTTCTCTCATCGTGGTAATAATGAAATAGTCATTTTTAAATTTGATCATGGAAATAATCAATGACAAGTTTATCTATTTCGATAGTTATTTGCTGACAATTTTGACAGGGTATTGTCATTGACATGACAAGTTTTGAAGCTGTAGATTTTTTTATTTTTGACATGTTAATAAAGTTATTTGAAACACGACATGGAAGAAGAAATATACTGATAAAATCACTGACATGTTTTAAGAGAAATGACATGGTTTTCCCAAGTTTGACATATATATTTCGAAAAATTGCTATTTGCTATGATAATTATTAAAAACACCATTTCAATGAAATAATTACAAGACGTCATCACAGTAATTACAAAAATTCCAATCAACAAAAAAACTTGCAGGATCTAACAATAAGAATACAAATGAATGAAAAAGATAATCAAAAACAACATGAAATTATACAGTAATGAAGAAAAAAAAAACAATTTTAATAATAAAATTGGCTGTATGATGAGAGAAAATTTTTTTTTCAATTTAAATAGTCAATATTTAATTGAAATGAATCATAAATTCTTGAATATATATCTTGAAACAATAAGAATAAAAAATAATCAAAATTTTATTTCATCTCATAGACATTGTGAAATATTAGACAAAAAAAAATTATAGGAAGTAATGAAGGTTAAATTGAGAGCAAGGATATGGATTTGCGAGAAAGAAACTTTTTGAAGATTCCATTTGGATTAGTCATAGGGATCATGGTCAAAGATATACTTAAAAGTGAAAGATAATATTAAAGACACTTGAAAAAAATACAAAGCCGACTCTTCAAAGCCCGGCAAGACAAAGTCAATTTTTTTTTCATATATTTTTTCAGGTATAAATATAAAAAAAAAAGGAATAAATAATATAAAAAAAAAAATGTGTCGGAATGTTGGCAAAAGAAAGTGCCTAAACAATAGACAAAAAGATACTCTGTTTGAATTTGCTGTGATGAAATGGTCTTCCCTGAAAGCAACATCTACATATCACACAAAAAATGAAGAAAAAATTAACTGTGATATGAAAATAGAAACAAAACCTGACTAAAACATTTGGTAAAAAAAAAAAATTTTACATCCAAAATGATAATTATTTTATTTTTCTTCATATCCTCCTAATTTTTTTCTCTTTATCTTGCTAATCTTAATGATGATTGATTCTCTTTACAACTGACTTATTAAGAACGACATAATAATAATAGCTTTTTTTTTAATGATATTACTTTTGTTCCACAGTCAATATTAAATGTTAAATTTGTGCTTCATCATCAACTACATAGCCTATTTTCTCAGTGTGTCGATGACGTATCAAATGTGTAAACATCAGTACATTGAAAAATAAGTTTGGAACTTCCGTTAATATATATTTTTATATTTTTTTATTTAAAATATGATGCATTTAGCAAATATTTTAGATGTGTTCATTCAGAAGAACGACTGTCATTTACCAAGAAGATCCACACGAATGACCCTCATCATCATTCGTTTGAATAACGGACTATTTATTTATTTTATTCTTTTGATTTAAGATCAAGTTGTTCATCAAATAGTATCTGTGTCACTTTGATAATTAAGTTAACAATATCACATCGAAGAATAAATCTTTTTCAGTAATAAAAACTTGATTCTGTTAATATTTGTTGATACAATAATATTGTTATCATGATTTAAATTTTAAATTTTTATAAAAATTATTAAACTGGTTCAACCGGCCCTTAGAATGTTCACATAAAGTTCTTTATATATATCTCTAAGAGGATCAGATGAAAGTATGATAAATCATGGTTAAAAAAAAAAAGGAATAATAATAAAAATAAATAACAAAATAGTTACAGTTATTTTATACTTCCTTCTCACGACATTAGCCATTGAAATATATATTTCCAAAATGATTAACTTGAATATTGTTATTTTTTCTATGCTAATTTTTAAACAATTAATATCAATAAAAATATTTTATTATTATTTTAAATAAATGTTTATTTAAAAGCCATTATGCTATTCAAATTTAACTGATGGATTTTTCAAAACTGTAGATAGATTTTTTTGAAAAACCGTGGGTCCAAATAATCACACACGTATTTTTTCAATAGAAAATAATCAAATAATAAAAAATATATCTTCAGTATAAATAAATTATAAAAGAACTTTATTAATGTTTTTTTTTTTTTTTCTATTTAATATATCAGAGAATAGATCTGAATTTATAAAATTCAGTTAAAAATTTTTACACTGCGTTGTAATGATTTATTATTATTTTTAGCTTTGAAAATTATTGAGTTTTTAAATTCCATGGTTAATAGTTGGATCGTGTTGATTATTAATAGTTCATGTGACAAAAATTTGAAACAGTTTATATTAGCTGATAAGAATCGCGTGTATGCAAAATGCAAATATATTTCGTGCGATATTATTATCAGTTGACACAGAATACTGGTATTATATTGATCGATAAGCCACATTATCATTTATCTATGTTGTTCCGGTAAGCATAGACATATTTAACATACCCTCATTCATTTTCATCATCACAACTTCAACATTTGTCGGGATATAACGGCGTTACGCTATGACGCATTATTACAAAATCGTGAGAAAATATATTACGTCTAGAAAAAAAATCATTTCATTTTTTTTAAATCCTAAAAAAAATAATAAAAAATAAAAGTAGATTTAATAATGATAATTTTGGAATATATTTTTTCTTGTTTTAAAGTACCGTGGAATATTTTACTTGCGTATCAAAATGAGGGTTGGAATATGAAATGTATGAAAAATAAAAATGTAATATTACTGAAGGGCATCGTTTCCCTCTTCTCCTCAACTCTCATTTTTATTTTTATGCATTGACGTGAAAAAAAAAAGTAGAGACTCGATAATGCACTGTGTTTTTGTTTGATTTTTTTTTAGGGGAATGTGCATTTGCATTACCTCAATGTGAGATGAAATATAAGCAGTAAAAATGTTTTTGATGCTTCAAAATATGCATATAGCCAAAGTGCAATTTTCGAGATTTTAGTTAGAAAAAAAACTGTCGAGCTAAAGAAAAATAAATGGAAAATCATTACGACTAAAAGATTTAGCTTATGAATAATATTTTTATGTGATATTTTATACGATTAGCAATTAAAAATAGAATTTTTTTTTTCCTATTAAACAGGATATGTTTGTCTAATGTGCAGCATTAAGATAAACATTAAGTTATGATAAAAAATTACATTGAGAATTTGAGATTGCATATGTGTATCCGGTTTTTTAACACACAAATCCAAATGACGTATATTAAATATACCAGCTGGTGTTACAAGCCCTCATCAAGGACAAGGGATTATATATGAAAATTAATTTTTAGACTCGAGAGAAAGAGAGATAAATGTAAGCCAACAATATCAACAGGAAAATTGGTGTTGCCTTCACCGTTTAAAATGCGAGCTTTTTTTTTATTTAAAAAAAAAAAAATAATAAATTAAATAAATTAAAAAATAAAGGTGCAGTTATTTATAGGGAATGAAATTAAGACGATGGAATTGGATATATATGTTACATCCAAAATGGTGAGGACAGTGAAAGGTGAGGGGATTTCACTTAAATAATTTTTTTTTTTTTAACAAAGTAATTTTGCCTTTTACTGCACTCGTTATTGCAAGTAAAACTTGTTTTCAAAAATTATCTGTTAACGAGTTTTACACCAATCAAATGTCTTATTTATTTTTCATATTTTTAAAATATTATTTTACAACAAATAAAGCTTATGTTTACTTTATTTTGCAATTTGTAAATATCATAATGCAAGCTCAATTGGCTCTTTAAATAAGCTGCAGCTGCACTTTTTAATCAACCACATTATTTTTACTCGACAATCACCTATTTAATTTCCCAAAGAATCTAGGTTTCTAGAACTTTAATTCACGTTTTTTTCTAGAAATATATGTATACTTGTTCAAAAAAAAAAAATAATAAAATCACAATTTTATACAGAAAAATAATTGACTCAATAATTAGCTTTCAATTTGAGATATATTAAAATGTTTTTGTTAGTTTAAATTTATTCTCTTTTGTTTTATTATTAATAATTATTTCAAATATTATTTATAGTTAATATTAATATATTTATACCAACTAATATTTTATATATTCAAAATATACCCACACAAAATCCGTTTGCATTTTGAGTCAACCTGCGAATCGACTCAAACACCTACATAAATCTGTGCCATTGGCATACGTTTAAAAATGAAAAATAAATAAAATTTTTAAACACACATGCTGTGTAGACACTAACGCCACTATATAATATCCTACCTACGTTTTTTTTTATATATATTTCTTAATTTATTAATTTTTTTCAAGTTCCAATTAACACCTACGCACGTCCGATACCCACATTCACTTTAGACTGTTTCGATTATACCTGTCACTAATATTTTCTCACAGGCTACCATAAGATCTTGAATTTTACATAAACACATGAAGGTACTATATATTTTAGTGGCAAATTAAAAATTAATCGTATATATTTAAAATTGAATAAAAAATATTATTGTTTATTGCTAATAGTTTTATGACTCAAACGTAATAATAAATCATTTTAAAAATTAAATGAAAAAATAAATGTTTAAATGTATAAATTGATGTATTTATAATATTTATAAATAAATATTTATAAATAATATCAATAGCTATATATTTATTGATAAATAATATATTTTTTATGAATTTTAAATTGATTAGACACGAGAAGAGATATTGATTTGCCTAAAGCACGATATATAAATAAATGTTTTCCGGCTTTTTGGTTTAGTAGATCGAATGCAGAGTATGTCGTGATTGCCAGTCGAGACACCTAGACATTTTTATCTTAATGACGTGGGCATGTGCCTGATGTATATTAGCCACTCGTATACTTGAGGATATGTAGGTTGCAGGCTATGATGATAATTGTGACGCTCTCGCTTATAATACCACTCAAAAGAAAACAGCCAGTAACCTCATAAGCTGTGATTAGTCATTATTATTGAATCAGTAATGGATACGTCATATATTTAATTTTATTTGTCGCGTTATTAATTAAAGGTCATTTAAAAAAAACGCTGATATTATTTAATTATTTTCTAAATCCGTTTTTTTTCTATTTTAGAAGAGAAAAAATTAGCTTCAGGGTAAAGATTGTGGCTAAATTTATGTGTTTATCAGTTTGCCTTATTTTTTTAGATAATTAAAATTTATTTATTTATAATTTTCGTTAAAATTATTCATAGAAATTATATTTGATTAAAATTAATCAAGTCTGAAAGAAGATAAAATGTATTTTTGGATTTTTTTTTCTATTAATTTCTTGTCTGTCAAGTTTCTCAGATATAAAAACATTTTGTTGGAAAAAAAATTATAAATTTAAACTTTGAAAGCTTTTTCAGCTATTCATGAATTTTTACAATTAACCCAATGATATTTTTTTTTGCAATTAATTATTTTTTGTTATATTTAGCTATCTTGTTCTCCTTGAATTTATTAGATTGTGAAGTCAAAAAAACAAGGATGCAACAAATTTATAGGGTAAATGGCCGTTTTTTTTTGTTTATAATTTTTTTTTTTAACAAATTTTTATGTGATGATATCTGGAGAATCGTAACACGTAGTATACAAGCTAATAAAAACGTATAGAAAGAAAGTTTTTTAAAATTCTCAAATTGTAATAAAAATTTACATCACCCGAATTTGTCACTTTTTTTTTTTTTTAAATTTATTTTTCTCTGATGTCAATCGCCCTTTTTTCCACATCTTAAATTTTTTTTTTCTCAACTCTTTTTTCTTTGAAGTAATCTGAATGATGTCTTACCTGTAACAGAAAAAAATACATATATATTATTAAATTTGTCTGAGCGGTACATTCTAACAAAAAGGAAAAAAAATTTAAATAATCAAGGGGATTATTCTGTGTGTGTGTGTGTTCTATCGATTGAGGTATGAACACATATTTTTAAATATTTTTAAATATATATTCATATAATTTAAATGTACAAATGGCGTTGAAAATAAAAACGTCAAAAATATTCCAATAAATTTTGATATAAAATAATAATAAATAAATAAAAAAACAACTTGTTACTTTTCAAACGTCAAATATATTTTGCCACAAAGTTAATGCATAAAAAAAAAAAAAATAATAATAAAAATTGATAGTCGACTGGTATCAAGCTTTTAGTGCAAACTAGTTTTTGATTGACATGGAAATTTACGTGATGCATAAAACGATAGATAAATAATATGCAAAAAAAATAATAATATTTGCTTTTTTTTTTTTTATTCTTTCTATTATTTTATTTTATGTTAAAAGATTAAAATGGCATTTCAAAATATATAACATTGACCTTTTAAAATTGCATTAAGTTTTTATTTGTTCTGAAAGTGTTGAATGATCATTAAAATTTTCGTCAAGGATATTTAATTAATTTATAACATAATAAAAACTGAAAACAAGCAAGTCATATATTTAACCAATAAATCAGTCTGGTTGCTAAATTATTTTAGAAAAAAAATAAATAAATAATATTAGTAAATGAATAAAGTTTTTTTTTTAATTATATTTTAATGTGTTGTTTGTAATTATTATTACATCTTGGTATTGTTGATGCAAAAATAAAAATAATATTAATTATAAAAAAAAAAAATAAAAATAAAAAAACAAATATTTTTCATGTATTATATTTTATGTTGCATTTAAAATTGCAAAAATAATTTAAATAATAATAAAATGAGTAAAAGAAAGCATGTTAGCATTTCTTGATGTAAAATATATGTATATTTAGATGAAAAATAATTTTTTTTATTTTTTATAATATTAGAAGAACACTTTCATCAATAAAAGGTGTTTTGACTTTCAGAATATCTTGGCTATTTAGCTCCATAAAATTTAAACATCATAGGATCACGTTTCAGTTATATGGTTTCTCGTTTTTTTTTTTTCATTCACATTTATAATTTACCTATTTTCCGTAATATTGGCATATTTATTAAATAAAAATAGCCAATTTAAAATACACAGCCATCAAATAAACATCTATTAAATATATTTTCTCATCAACAAAAGATTTATCAAATGAATCAATAAATAAATATAAATATTTTTTCAAAAATTTGCAATTTTCTTTTCTTATTTATTTCATTTTTTCTCAACAATATGGCAAATAAACGATTAATGTTAACAATTTATTTATTTAATAATAAAATATAATAAGGGTGATATAAAAATTTGAGAAAATATCGAATATATTGTCGACAGTTAACTCTCGCCAATCGATCTGAGCTTAAACAGTAATGGATAATTGGTTTCGATTTCCAAACGTAGAATCACATACACACACATAATAAATAAATGATCCTGTTCTACATGTACCGTTTCAATGTTGTACACACGTTTTGTTTCAATATGTTTTTTCAGTATTTTCAATTTGTATACCATATAAACCGCAACTCCATTGAATTTCCATTTTCTTTATTTTCAACTTTTTTTTTTTTTCATTCTGCCAGCCAATGTGAAATGGAAATGAATATATTCGATTTATCTTTTTTCATTTTTGTATTTACAGTGATACAAAGATCTAGCTGTAGCAATAAATGATGGAAAAATTATAAATAAATTGATAAAAAAAGCAAATGAAAAAAATGATGTTTGTTTGGCTTTTTTACTTGTAAAACGACCGTATAAAATGAAAAAAAAAAAAAACGCTAATGTAGATTACAGCAACACGCTTAAGTGAATTCATATATATCCAAGAGACATTTTCACACTCTTTATCTTTTAAAGGTCTGTATATTATTGTGCCAATAATTTGCGATTTGTTGGGTCTTTGAAAGAGAAAAAGTCAGCCGACTTGACGTCGCCGTTACCGTCGCCGACGACGGATGTATACATATGATGAAATGACACAGGAAAAAGTCTGCATTGAATTGTAATTAAATCACCAAACCAATTCATTTTTATATATATAAACATTAATAAAATTCATGTCTTGTTTCTTTTTTTCATAATAATACTGGGTCAATCAACTCAATTTAATATAAATAATATTTGAATTTAAAATGAAATTAAATAACACAAAACTTTTGCGATACCTTAGCTGATTGAATATTTAATTAAAAATAAAAATTTATTTGAAAATACAAGTTAATGATTGTAATTAATTTACAAAAAAATTAAATTATTTATATATATTTTTTTGGGTATGTGTGTACTTGATGATATCACTTTCTCCACTTATTTTTACATGAAATTGCATTGTATATTGCTGTGTCATGCCAACCAATGCATATATTCCATCAAGGGATAATTTTAAATATTTAAAAAAACCTTATTTCATGTGTTAATTAATTCAGGGTGAAATTTAAAAATAACAAACAAGAATATTTTGCATCCAACAGTAAGCAGAATCATGTTACTTTTCATCATCATTCCATCTAAAGAGACTCCGATAATATGCCAGCAATTAGTCTTTTCTTTAAAACATGCAATTGGTGAAAGAGACATGTATATTTATTTTTATATTTATACATATTTAAACTGTCTGCTATATTTGTACTTGCCAAAAAAACATGACGATTAAGCGCATAAACATTTTAAATGAAAAAAATCCATACATATCCCATGAGGGCGCGTGGGGTTTATTTTCATTTAAAATGATAAATAAAACTTGAAGCATTGATGTTGTTGAGAGTATACTTTTATATATATTTTAAATTTATTTATGATTTTTTATATTTAACTTCCTGATTATAAAGCTAATGAACTCGGACGTTATTATATGCTGAAGGTGATACAGTTAAATCATCTACCCACAATGTCAAAGAAATTATTATTTGTTTTAAAAAATTTAACACATGTTTTAATGTACTATGGAAAACCAGGAAATAGAATATACACAAGATTGGTTGGAGCATTTTTATTGCATCTTGGAAGGTGTTATACTTGTTGTTGTTTAATGTTTAGGTATATAACTGTATCTTTTTGAATATACCTACGCACTTGGCAACAATACAACATGCCGATGTAATAGTTTAACTCTGGACCACAATAACAAAGATAATACACCTATAAATATGTATTGATAGTACTAATAAATAAATAAATAAATAAATAAATTCAGATAACAAACTGTAAATTTAATTTCAACAAAACCAACAAATACTGTCGTGTATATTATTTATAAAAAAAAAAAAAAAAAGATGTCACATGAAAACAATGTAACTGGGTCTGTCCTCGTAAACTTCCAAACATGTAACTGCTTTCTTTTCTCTTCAAAGTATACCGAATTAAATTATATAAAAACACTGTCCACTGTCCTCCAAAATTGGCAATAAACTTATAAAATTAAAAAAAAAAATTAAACAATATTTTGTTAAATAAAATTGTAATTTAATGCAGATAAAAAATAAATATTCTCAGCTTAGAAAATATAATTTATACAAAACATCATCCCGTGGGAAATGTATGATATGAAATAAAAATTTATATACTTTTTTTTTTCATCAAAACCATAGACTTTGCAATATTATTATGTATTATTTTTTAAAATATATTTATATTGTATTACAAGTGCGTAAATAACGAAACATCATATGATAAAATCGCGCAGGTAAATGAAATTTCCGTGACTCAAGTATTCCAATAAATTAACAATTCAATTGCACTTGCAAGAAACGAAACATTGGTACATAATGTGTATGATACCAATGTCAGGAAGTTGTATCAATTTCAATATCAAAATGATCATTATTATGGCCATGTAATTCAAGATAACTTAATCTTTTTGTACTAAACTCAGTGAACATTTCTGCGACTAGCATACTTGTGTTATCCTCATTTCTTGAATATATATTTAGAGCAGTATATTATTATGATTACTGATAATAGTGTTAAGTGCATAAACGTATTAAAATGTATAAATCATTTTGATTTTTATTTGGTTGATTTTGCATTGTTGTAATGTTGCTTTTGTCGTAAAGTGTTATAACAGTCACATCACGGATGTACGAATTGCTGGTTCTTTTATTTTTTTAGTTAAATTAAATGCAAAAGGAGTGGAGAAAAATAAAAAAATTATTGCATGCCAATCGTTGGCAGGTTGTAAACGAGGGAGAAAATGATAACTGAAAGGGGGAACTAACAGACCCGGGTGGTGAACATGAGGAATGTGCGTGCAACGTGAAAATTGCAATTTTACTGCTGACGTGTCCTGTTGCCAAGCAAAAGTCTTGGAAAAAAATATATATAAATAAACTGCAACATTTACACTTATTATTTTGGAAATAGGCAAAAGTAATGTCAATATTTTTCAAAATAAAATTATACATCAAACCAGGTAGTTGATGTCAAATTGAGAATTTTTTTCACCTGGAAAATTGAAGAGGAAAAGAAAAAGAAATTTGCTTTTATTTATATTTGCAGTAATAATTAATTAATTTTAATTTTATTTATTCAATAAAGCATTAATCAAAGTATATAAATTTTATATTTTTAATGAAAATCGAGTGACATGCGTTAAAATATATTATTGTTATTTAAATGTGTGTGGGTATTGAATAAATGAACGAAAATTATGATTATAATGTAGCGATTTGAATGATTTAAAGTGACAGAATTGCGTTGATATAAATTGACAAATATTCATGTGATAATGTTGATTGTATACATCCAATGAAACATAAAATAATACAACACTTGTGGATATATATTTAATGTCCAATTTAGTCTACTTAATTTAAAATATAATTATTCATAACACGTTTTTGCAATGTTAAAAATTCATGGGAGGAATATACATTTGATTGTTTATTTCCGGAGCATCATATGCAAACAATGATAAGTCAACAAAAATATATATATAAAATGACATTTTTTAAATTGAATCAAACTCTGCAATTGTGTAATTTAATTAATGCTTGATTGAAATTGTTTATTTTTAAAATTAATAAAGTCGCAATGACTTGGAATTTTTTTAAAATGTTAAATCATAAATTCTCTATTATTTGGCTAAAAATAATAAAAGAAATTTTTACAATTATAATTTGGTCCTTGTGACTCGTCAATTTTTGATATTACTTTTTTTTTTTGGCATAGGCTGCTTAAACTCACTTCCTTTTATGGAAATTCACATGTGAATATCAAGAATGAGTATTTAAAAAAATAAATAATTAAATTGAGAACCGCAAGCAATTGTGCTATAAATATATTTTAAAAAATTGTAATACTGTTACACGAAGGTATATATATGTGTAAAATAATTAATGATAATGAGTAATGACAAAAGAAATGAATCTCACAAAAAATAAATGAGGTAATATTATTATTTCAATGACCTTGCAATTTCACCTACATCATTGTGCATGAGAGAGTGTATGGATGTGTGTGGATGTGTGTGGATATTTAAAAACAAAAGACCTTTGGGAATTGAGTGTAAATAAAATTTTAATGAAATAAAAAAATTAAGAATTTTTTTTTCCATTTAAAATGCATATAAGTGCGAGTTATTTTTACACGTATACATAGAAAACTTGATGTGAAACCCAACAACTCGTCCGACCTTCACCCAACATTGGCAACACGCGTACAAATGTAACCATCATTACTTGTCTCATATCACAGCTTTTTTTTATAATTTACGGTTAACCAAAACGGAAATCAAAAATGTATCAATGATGCTGCTGATTATTCATGTGTATGTAAAAACAAGTTTTATATATATTCAAATAAACGAGATAAATAGTTAAATTTTTGATAAAAAAAATTTCAATATTATAAATAAATTAAAATATACTGATAATTTTTAAAACATAAATTGCAATATATAATTGATTAAAGATTTTTTTGAAAATAAAAATTAAAAATATATCAAGTTGAATAAAAGATTATTTAAATTGCAGTAAATTGTCAAATAAATATCTCAATTTAAATGCAAAAAAAGTTTTGATTACATTATTGCGATATGAGTGACATGACAAGAAGAAGGTAATGTAAAATAATTTTTTTTTTTCTGAATTATAATATACAAGAAGAAGAAGAAGAAGAAGAAGCATATAAGGACCGTTATAATTTGGTTGCATTTTCATGAGTGCATGATAACATCATTGGCCCGGTCAAAAAACTCAACAACAATGCGGAAATATTCAAGTCAAATTGCTTGTCTGTGAATGGAATAAAAGACAAGACAGGTAAATGAAGTAAAATAATAATAAATAATAAACAAACAAGACAGTGTCTTACAAGTATTCTTATGAATATATTTTTTTCATATATTTACGAGAAAAAAAAATGATAAAATAGGGTTGTAACTAAAAGCAAGTCTGAAGTGGTGAACATATATGCACACCTATGTTACTGAAAGACACGTTGGTTATTACTTATTACCATGTGCAGTGTATAAAATTTTTTTACACGAGGATATATCTTTATGAAAACTCTTCAGTTATGAATGACAGCCACTTGAAAAAAAATTGCAACAACAACAACGACGACGACGACGACGACGAGGAGGACGGGCGCGCATATTTTGCAAACAGGGCGGTGATGATAATCATCATGATGATCATGGTGGTTATGATTATGCCGCCACCAAGACGTGGAATGTCAAGACGAGGATTGTTCAAGTATGTGGAGGCGGATGACTACTCTCTACTTCTATCTTGATTACTTCCATATGTGTAATTTGATTGTTACAAGATTGAAACGCTAATAAATTTATGCCAAATTATAAAAAAACATTTTTTTTTTCTTCATTTTGTCATTATAATACGACTAGCAAGGTCAAAAACAATTACATAAATCGATTATGATTTTTAATTAATTTACTAACTAGAAATTTACATTACAATTCTACAAAAATCAATTAAATTTATATATATTTTTTTCCTTTTTAATGTATTGTATGTTGAATGTCAAAGAAAAAAATAATTTAATAAACAAACATATCAATTATTTGCTTAAGTAGAAAGTATATTTTAAAGCATTTTATTTTGAATTAAGGTGTGTAGAAGTTTTATATTTATTTTTTATATGAAAGTTAAATTTATCCTAATCAATTTATTTAATAGAAATATTGATTAATGTATTTCTTTAAATAATATTTTAATTGTTGCAAAACAAACTATGTTTATTGAAAAATTAATGTTTTTTATTTTTCATAAATTGCCAATAAAATCATCAAAAGTTATAATAAACAGGTAAAAAATAGACATAAATTTCATATGAAAAACTTTTGAAATAAAAATCGTGACTTAAGGATTATTTTACGATTTAAATCGATCAATTTTTTTCAAATTTATCTTTGTCTCAGCATCATCAAGAATCTTTTGCTTATAATGGCATACTTTTTTCAATAAAGTTTTATATCTTTTTTGATTAAAAAGTTTTATTGACATTTTTTATTTGTAAAATCAACAAGGAATGTGTTTATATATATATATACGCGAATAGACGTGGAATAGATTGGATCGTTTTAGTCGTGATTATGGCCAATGTATAGCAACAAGCTGGACTGCAGCTTCACTCTTGATTTTTCTATTTCACCTGGGGGGCATTAAGCAGCCAGTATAGCAACAACATCGTGATAGTTATCCCGGAAGAATTCAACACTGTTATTAACCACAAATTTTTATTTTTTATATATAAATAAATTTTTATTTTGTTTCTTTTTCAAGACTAAGGATGAATTATAGACACGATCGTCTGCTTTGTATAAAAGGTGCCAATTGAAAAGGCAAAAATAAAAGATAACAAATTACCAGTAATATTTTAAATTTCGTTGGATTTTTGTTGATAATTATATTAAATAAACTAAAGCACAATAATTGCATTTTGTTGAATTTTATTTTAGTAAAAAAAAATAAAAAATTCAAAAGCCAGAATTGATATTGGGGTCGAGATGACGGTCGAAAAGAAAAGTTGAAATTCTTTTTGAAGTTTAACGTGAATCCCGTTTGTTGTTGAATTGAATTTTCAGTAAGTAGAGCATTGTTATGCTAAAATAAAGAAGCGTGTCCGTGTCGTTGAGAATGGATCGGATAGTAATATATAAATTTATATAGAAAAAAAAAATAAAATATAGTAAAAAGAAATCTTTTATCTAAAGTTATAAGTGGTGGTAAGGCAAGGTATTCACGTATTTCATGTGTAGTCTATGTAGAATAGTAGAAAACAACCAAACTCGATTTGTATTGGGAAGAAGAAAAAATAAAATGAAAAAAAGCAACATCCGACAGCAGCTGGTGGTGTATTTGTCGGGGCAGATGTTGGGTCTTGTTAAATATATTATTTTTTTGCTCCAAAAATTAAATTCATTTAAAATAATAATAAAATAAGCTAATAATTAAGTAAATAATTTTATCTCTTTAGTTGATCTTTTTCAAAAAATTGAATAATAATAAATATAAATAAAGGCTAATTAATTAAGTATTAAATTCAAGAAAATAAGCGAGACATTATTGGACATTGGTGTGTGTTTTAATGAGATTTTAGTTGGTGATGGTGATGATGATGATGATGATGGTGGTGATGGTGGTGATGGTGGTGCACCAATCTATTTGCAACTTTACTGGTTTTTTTTTCAATGCAACCAACACACCACCACATGATATTCTGATTATTTTTTGCCTGAAGTCATTCACACATATTCTCTTTTACTAGTTTTTCCATGGACCAACTTATAACGACAAAGACTTTATATACACAAATACACATATGAAGCAAGTTTATGCACACTAGTCTTTGTGGACGATGCGATTCAACTAATTGCAAAATACCATTACCGTTACTCTCAACTTGAATCTGTATATATAAATATATATACTTGGCTAATTTTCTTTTGAGACAATTATGTAGTTTAATTTTTATTCTTTTTTTTTCCCTACAGTTTTATAGTTTTTTATTTTTTGCAATGATGCAATTTAAAAATATAAATAAAATGAAATTTAAAGGTGTTAAAAAAAAAAGTGAAAGTTCATTGCATTACGATAAGCCTGATTGGGGTGATACAAAAAATAAATTAACAAAATAATAAAAAAAACAAAAAAAATCGAAAAATTCATTTGGTAAAAATTAAATAAAGATTTGGCAAATATATTTTTTTGATTTTAAAATTTAATAAATATTTTTATTAAATTTATTATTATTATTTTTTTACAAAGCCAATGAACTTTGTAAATTTACAGAATGAAAATTGAATGAAAAATAAATTTTTTTTAATGATAATTGTGGTTTGATAAATAACGGGTTGGTCTCATGCGATTCAACAAACATTAAATGAATATATCGAATAAATATACGTGGATATATACGAAAAAGGTGCGAACGAGACTGGGGTGAAGAAAACGAGCTCATTTCCTAAAAGGTATCAGCACAAATGAGTATTCGTTACACGTGGGTGGTGTTTGCCAAGTGACTGGGGCCCCCCTCGGGTCAATATTAAAATATTTTCAATTTAATGATCCTATTGCGTGTTTGTAATATGCAAAATAAACATTACTTCATGAACTCTCTAAAATATTATTATTTCAATGGCAAAAAAATTAAATTTATACATGTAAAATAAATAATTATCAAATGTTGTTATTTATATTTAATTATTGATTTATATTTTTTATCTTGATAATTTATTATCTATATATCATGTGATGAATATAAAAATATATCAAGTTGCAAGTGCAACAACACCATCCGAATATTTTACCCAGCCAAAATGCTATTTTAAATCTTTCACTGCACACACACCAGTGTCATCATCATCATCATCATCATCATCATCATCATCATCATCATCAAGTACATGAATACGAAAAAGCTTCTGACTTGTAAAATTCATGACTAATTTAAATCATTGATTTATAAAATTAATTTTCAATATTGCTGTGTTTGTAAAACTATTTGTACAAAATCTTATTCATTTTAAAACTACCCCAGAAGTAAAACTTTCAATTTTATTTTGTAAATCTTTTGCAAATTTTAATTAAGGAAAAATTCATTTACGGAAATAAAATCCGGAGATTATTTTGTAAATATTTTATAAGAATATTATCATGTTGATAAATTTTTGAGAGTTGGAAGTCAATAATTCATTTACCGGCTTCTTGCAAAATCAAATTCCATTAATTTAAACTCGAGTTTTACAGAGTGTATAAAATCATAAACGACAAATAAGAAAAAAATTCAAGACCTACATAATAAAGTATACATAAAAATAAAAAAGTCGTTTGTCCAGTGGATTCAGTCAAGCACGAATATTGAGCTAGTAGATCATACTTGAATAAACTATCAAATGCGATATTAACCATCATCGACAGAAAACAAGTTGACCATATTTTTTACGCTTAAAAAAAAGTAAAATAGACAGCAACAATTTCGTTAAATCACATAAAAAAAAAATGCAACAAGCGACGAAAGTATCATTATAAAATTCGCAGTCATGAATATTATCATTATTGTAATAAAAAAAAAAAATGAAATAGTGAATCAAGAAGGGCCAGATGATAGCTTCACCTGCTCCACGATTTCGAAGGTAATTTTAGAGGTAACAGGTGTTTTTTAAAAATTGTGATTCATCATTGGCATCACTTATATATCGTCTTATTATAATAATTATATTTTTTTTTTGCTTTATAGAAGCAGCCTTTCTATTCGTGGTAAAATATCAACAAGTACAACAAAGAATAAACTAAGAAAGAATAGTTATTAAAATTTCTACAACAAAAAAAATGTCTGTAGACAAATTTAGTATAAATTAAATCGAAGATGATGATGATGATAAGAAAGTATAATAATATATACAATTGTTTAAACGAAAAAATATATTTTCTGATAAAACTGATGACTTAAAAGTTCACCAGCTGAGGAAAAGATATAAAATTGTTTTTTTTTTTTTTTTTAATAAAATATTAAAAAGCAGTAGCTGTTAAGCCCTTGACCTTGTGATTGAAAAATAAACTGAGAGATCACTGTACTCTTGAAAAATATCTTTGAGACAATATTAAATTTACTCATTTTTCTCTGTACTCATTATTGTCATTATCATTATCATCATTACACACACATGAATGTACGAAAAACGTATAGAAAGATCAGTCGAAACAGTTGAAACCAAACCGAGGTCGAAAAGAGCAACACGCAACGCAAACGCGTCTCGACCTCGATATCCTGGCGCACTTTCTTTCTCCCAAGAGAATTGTGCCCGATGACCGAGTCCCCCTCAAAATATAATATATTAAAACTACTGGTTTACACGTTCCAACACATTGAAAATTGTCCAAACTCAATTCCCCATTTATTAATAAAAATAAAATAAAATGAACCCTTTTTTTTCAGCTCAAAGTATTATTATGTGTTTCTTTAAGAGAACAAACAACTAAACTAAACTTTGATTATTTATTTATACAGAATTGAAGCTTTTTTTATTTTAATAATGTTAAATGAGTTGAATAATAATAATAATTAATCAATTAAAAATAGTCAGGTTAAGTAGCTGTCAAATGACTCGATGATTGAATTGTCAAATTATTATTGGAGCAACAACACTGAGAGCTGTCATTTCATAATTTTAATAATACTTGATTAGACACACACGACATCTCATTATCAAGAGAATGTTCTAAAAATATAAAAATGTCTAAAGGTGAAGGTTTATTTATTACGATTTGTCTATGAATAAAAAAGAGAATATTTAAATATGATTTTCATTTTGGAGTCGAGGGCAATGATTGTAGGTGAGAAATAAGGCTTATGAATGTTATAATAATCAGCGTGATACATAAATCAGGGACAAAACTCACCGTGCGAAAGGCTGCTCCTCAACCTCGTATAGTTCCTCGAGGGTCTGTTTTGAAAGAAGCCGCTCAAGTCGCTCCGGCGTGGGAGCGAGATGCCCCGGGATGCTGGTGGTCTCAAACAGTCTGTCTGCCGTCATGACTGTCTCCTTAACCTTTATTATTTTTTTGTTTATATTTTTTATAACTCACTATTAATAATAATCCAATATTGTTACAAATCGACACACACTATTTAATTATACTCAAAAAATCTCAAGTAAAATGAAAAAACTCAATGACAACCGTTAGCTCGTTTTAAAATTTACAAAAAAAAAAATGGCGTAATAATAATAATAATATTAGTAACTTGTTGTTTTTATCATCTACACTATGACAAATTGACACAATTTTTCTTCTATTTTTTACTCAATTTTATCAAAAAATATATATAATTTTTATAAAAGCAAATATTTTAACACCACGTCACTGTCAACCGAAATATCAACTGTATTAGTATACATTATTTTTCCAAAGAAATAAAATGAAAATTTGAAAATAATATATATAAAAAATTGTTACTTTTATATTACTCCAAATATCATTGATTTTATTTGATGTTTATTCCTTTTATTTTTATTAAATATTAACTGTTTATAATATGATTACTTTGTAAACTAACTCGCGACATATGAGCACCGACAAAAAAATGCCAAGCACTTAGTCCGAACGTTGACCAACAATTGAAGAGTCTGACGGTGCACTAAAGTAATCCCCACTCTGTCATTTATGGTGTCTCCGTGCTATGTTTGTGTCATAGTGGGGTAATATGGTTTCCCTTACTCTCTTATGCAAACGTACAGCCGCCATAACACGATGAGTCACGAGCATCTACGAGGATCACCGACTTTTATTATTCATATTGTTCATGTGTGCTCATCAATACCACCAAACACAGCACACACACACACATATATTTGTTAATAAATTATTTCTTCCTCTTCTTCTAATAGCGTCGTTATTTGTTTATATTCATCCTGCTTTTTTTGGTGTTCCTTTCTAAACATATGCTTGTGTTTAGAAGCAACTAGCAACACAATATCTACACATACATCAACGCCTGTTTAATTGTCAGCATGACACTTTGTTGATGAAGATTGAAGGAAGTCGAGCGTCATCATTGATGATTTATATAAAAATACACAAGAAATGGAAAATTACTTTCCAAATACATAACGTGTCATTAATATAACCGCAAATTAAAAATAAATATTAACAGGTAATTATCGTATTGTTTTTATACATTTTTTTAAATACAGCTTTTAATTTTTTTTATGTTTAATTTTTATAGCATTGATTTATTTATCTTGACTTATACATCATGGAAAATAAATTAATTACAAATGTCAATGAGGTATGTACAAGTGTCAAAGTCTAGAAATACTTTAGACGATAATTACAACGATTAGTAGCAAGTAATCCAATGTATTATTCATTAGTTTGATATATGTTTTTTTGATACGAGTATATCAGTTGAATGTTGTACAGTTTGTCACAACTTGATATTATATTAGAGTCTAAAAAAAAAGAACCAGGTAATCCTGATAATACCACTGATAACAATTTATCAAAAAGAAAAATGATAAAAAAAAATAAACTAACGTTCTATTTACCAACAAGAAGCTGGAAGTTATTAATTTTTTGTCAGCTAAAAAAGAAAATGACTCACTATTTTATTATTATTGTTGTTAATTTTGGACAAATGATTAATAGTTTATTTTCAACTTATATAGAGACATGTTGTATTATCAATATTAATAATAATTTTTACTCCTTTTCAAGGGCAATTTGTGCTGTCGTGATGATTGTACGTGACCGAGATTATTCAAGTGGTTCATAACGATCACTGATGCTGCATGATCACCGAGTGACCGACAGCCTCAAGCACATTTAAAAAGTGCCCTCATACCACCGAAAATCATCCTGGCGATTGTAACCAAATCTGTCTACATGCCAAGTGTTCAATCATCCTTCGCCCCGTTACTAACACACTTTTTTAAACAACAAAAAAAACACAAGGTATGTATATTACAAAAAGGTAAGAGGGCTATATTAAAATAATGGAAAATTTTTTTGAAATAACAAAAGGCAATTTACTAGTTTCAAATGACAAACCGACTTGAGCAATTAGCGTTTCAAACTCGTTTATATATTCGTGAGATAAGCTAGCACACAAATCAGAATGTAACTCTCTATGTCTTTTTTTTTTTACTTCCTTTGTTCTAATTCTCACGAGAAAAAGACAATTGAATCCGGTTTCATCTTCATTATATCAACTTTTTTTTTAACAAATGCAAATAGTCACTCTATTTTTGACCTCAACCAATTTGTTGAAACTTTATTTTTTCAACAAAATGCTGTGACTGTTATTTTTAAAATGACTTATTGATTCCATAAAGAAAAAAACCGTCAATGTTGTCAGTTACTTAGTGCATATATAGACAATCACATTTCCATATGATGTAAATAGATGATTTTTTTCTTCTGATTTACTTGATTATATTTATTATGTGGATGTTGTTGTCCTTGGTCAGTTCATTATCCTAATGTATGTTTTGTAAATTTGCGTAAGTGAGTTATATACTCGTTGTAAGTACATAACATGTGCGTACATGAATGAAGTGGATGATGTGGAATAAGCTAAAACATCTACTTCAAATTCAACTGTATACTGTATTGGTCCAGGTCAGTTGTGATTGATCACGGTCAAACCTCAAACAGACATATGTTACAGATAAGGAATAAAATGTTGTGTGGTCTTTTTGGATATATCTTTTTTAAAAAATATTCTCATATATCTAGAGATAAAGAAAAGCACTTTTCATAAATAAAACTCTCGACAACAAAATCAATGGAAATGTTGCGTTATTCAGTTGAGATAATATGTTAATATAAATATCTATATTTGTATTTCTTTTTTTTTTTTTTTTTTTTTTTATTTACTTCAACAAATGTACCGCTTGTTAAAAATGAGATAAATGAAACGGAAAAAAAATTGTCTCAACTCGTAGCGATATCCAAATGATTGGAGCAAATTGAAAAATGAAAAAAAAATCGAGACAGTTTTAATAAACTTTGATAATTATCAGCTTGAAGAACTGTTATAATTTTTGTGGTAACGTTTTATTTGAAGGGTAGATAAAAGAGGATCATTATAAACAACCGGATGAGTTGAAAAAAACGAAGAAATTAAATTAAATAAAAAAAAAATGCTTGGATAGAAGTGAGAATTATTGGTGACGCGTAATAATGAACTTAATAGAAGTTCCTGACGACAGCAAAGTGAACAAACGAATGAGGGAATGACGATGATGATGATGATGATGAGTAAATGTCGGTGTGTCGGCTCGTCTCATGTGTGTTCATGTGATTCACTTGGATTCATTGGCAAAAGGAAGTCTGTCTGTCTGTTGATCGGTCGGTTTGTTTGTTGAAAAATAATAAAAATTAAAAAATTGAAAAAAAAAAAAAAAACACATAGAAGCCACTCAGTTTCTAGAATGGCAATCGAAACGTAAACGTGTATATGAGAGGACAAACCTAGTACATACACATTTTTGTCGTCTTCAATTCTATCCATACTTTTCATTCTGATGGGCATAACTAACAAAGTGCCATTTCCTTCATTGGCAAAAGTGCAACACCGACATTTTTATAAGTTTCTAAGAAATATCGAATGGGCCAAGATCATGGACTCTTCATCAAGATATTTTCAAGGTTGACATTACTAAATAATACAAATATATTTATTCGTTTTTTGTTTCGTTTATATATATATTTTCACCCAGAAACAATAGGATATTATTCTATTATTCTATATTTTCTCAGCTAAAAAAGAAAAATACACTTTGATGACACTTGAATATACATAAAGATTAAAATGAAAATCACAGAGATTAAAAATCTTTTTTCTTTTTAATTATAATAAGTTAATAATTAAGTATATGATATATAAATATATTAATTAAATATTTGATGAATTTTTTCAACTCATAATTACCATCTCATCTCCCTTTCTAACCAGGATTAAAAATTACTAAAAAATAATATGAAAATCTGGCTTTTTAAAAGCGTTAATTTAACCAAAGTATTTGCAAATACTTTGCAAAAAATCACCACCATAAATTGGGTTTTAAGAATAATAAACAAGAAAAAAATCAAAATAAATGAAGAATTTTTAAATAGCTGGAAGGAAATGTCGAGCAAAGCCGATTGCATCGATTCAATCGCAAATCAGATGTCTGGACCATCAAGAGGCAGAAAAATTCAGGCAACTTTCCCTCCTATGTGGTTATATTTATATATATACGAAATCAACACGCGATAGCCGAATGCCTTTCTAATTCAAGTCCTGGTGAGGTGAGCTGTATATAAGTATTTCAAACGTGTGGAAATGTTTCGAACCTGTTAGTATAGCTGTAACGGACGTGTTGGTCTGCGTTGGCCATCGCATCATCAGGCAAGGACGGCCGAGGCCGATCAACATGATGCTTATAAACCAACTTACATACACAACTACTTCTCTAAATTTTCAAGATAAATAATAATAATTATTGTCGACAACACAATACATTTTAACATCAAAATTTCATGATGATTTACCAACATCATATTGCTATTGAATTTCAATGAGTTTAAATCCTCACCGGATGCTATTTTTTTCATCAAAATTTATGAATAACAACCTCAACATTAACCACCATAATTATTGTAACACCGAAAATTTATATTTAAAGAAAAAAATTTATTTTCATGACATGAAACCGGACGTGCACATCTCTCCCGTGTATATATTCAAAAATTCAGCAGCTTTCAAAAACGCAAATTCAAATTAAATTGATTGATTGGAAATTATATATTTGCTGAAATATAAATTTATTTTTTTCAATAATTCTTAATTATGTACGTGTATATAATTTATTTAAATGGATTCAATATTTAAAGAAAAAATTATATTATCACAATTAATGAGTTTATGAATTTATAAATTTTTTTTTTTATTATTGTCAAGGTATATTTCCGTGTTGATTATTAATATTTTTATTAAAATCCCCCGCATGAGTATGTAAAAAATTAAATTATTAAAAATTCATTGCGATTAAATTGTGCGTAGGAATACCGATATATATAAATTTGTGCGGTTTCGGTATTGTATTTTGTTTTTACATGGATCAAATTTCATCTACAATGTCTTAAACAGTCTCTACATTGTTGTCTTCACCGGCACAAGTGGTAGCACATAATTTGAATTTTAAAATACTCCAAAAAAAAAAGAAAAAACAAGCTTTAAATCTCTTTCATTAATATTTTTATATTTTTTTATTTATAATTTTATACAATATATTAATTTATTTTTCAACAGTACAAATTTCAAAGTCTAAACGTATAGAATTTTGATTAATTTAATTTTTGTTGATCATAAATATTTTAATATACAAAAAATAGATAAATAAATAAATAAATTGTTATAAAAAAATATATATAAATATATATTTATCGAATATATATTATTATTATATTTTTTTAATGAACAAGGTTATTTATAAATAGAATGAATCTGATGTAGAGAAAGGATCGCAACGTGTCACAATGATGCACTTGGAAAATCTTGTCAAGTTTCCCGTGTCATTCTGTGTTTTTTATGGCTACTGATGGAATGCTCGTATTTATTTTGTGTGTATCTGTATCCTCTGTATATATGTACACGAGAATTTCAATAAGATACTCCAACTTGAAGTCTATCATCTTGAGGATGCATATGTACACCGTGTTGTTATATCCAGGTGTCTTTTCATCAAAATAAAAATAATATAAAAAAACACCCTTTCGTAATATGAAACTAGTAAAATTCTCAAGTTACTTACCTCTGCTTTTTTTAAGACTTGCTAAAGTAAAGAAAATAATATAAAAAAAGGGTTCGTAATAACCACGCAACAGATGGTTGATTCACATAGCTCAATGCGGTAAATGCGACATAATCAAACGTTAAGTTACGGGGTGGTCTTAAAAATTAATTTTTGTTATTTGATACACAAAAGAATCAATTGCCATGTATGTATACAGTGTGTGCTGATAGCTATCGACAATTATATTTAAATAGCCGGTAATTATATGTACAAGAGAGCCACAATCTTCAGGCATTTTATTATAAAAATTTACCAGCAAAAAAATCAACAAAAATCAATAGAATCAATTTTTTTAATTTTTTTTTTCGTTTTCTGGATGAAATCTTTGTTCTGGGAAAGGCATAGAGGGTTAGCTAAAACGACATCACATTTCCATTATTTAGATGCAGAAAAAAGATACAAAAAATATGGCCCTTAAGACCACCTAATGCGATTTCGAAGATGAAGATTTTTATTTTTTCCATTTGAAACTTGACCCTTCTTATTATTATTTTTATTTTTTTTTTTGTATCAACTCTATATATATTTAATACATAAATTTACCTGTTTTTTAATACATCAAACAAAGATGTAGCATGTGCCAAAAAAAAAAAAAAAATAAATAAAAAACCAAAAAATCAATCTCAAACTTCAAAGTATATATAGTCTAGATATTATTGCACATTTTTTTTTCATGTCAGATGTTGAACATCTGTTAATTTGTTTCGAAAATCAATATTTAATTTTTATTTTACCCCTCATTTTTATAAATTACATCCATTGAGCAATGTGAACTTCTCTTTTATTATAATATTTTTTCTGTGTGGAGTATTCTGGTTGAATCATCATTTTGATTAAACCCATTGAAAATATTTTACCCCATTCTCATTTGACAATTAACGCCTCTATATCTCAAAACATCTCTGTTAAATTTTCTTTATTTGTTTCATCATCAATTCAAACTGATTGGAATTATATTTCAAGCTGAGATACTTCCGCAATATAATTTTTTAATCATGACAAAATCATTATTGTATTTTTTTTATTGTCGCTGTTGTTTTTAATTTAAATTTTTATATACCTCAACTACTTGAGTGTAGTG
Organism: Aphidius colemani; assembly: GCA_030523065.1. NCBI lineage: Eukaryota > Metazoa > Arthropoda > Insecta > Hymenoptera > Braconidae > Aphidius > Aphidius colemani. The sequence goes on along the minus strand of JAPYYR010000037.1, from coordinate 5,556 downwards.
TATGAATTTTATTAAATTTAATACACTGCATTGAATATTTTTTACAACTGGCTTTTTGCTTATTAAGCATATATATGTTCCAGTATAACAATTCAGCTTCTGTTCATACATACATACACGCAATTGTGGTACACTAAAGTTGGCAGACCGGGTGTTATTATTCTCATGAGGATTTATTATATTTACTTGGTACACACAAGGACATACGAGGTTCATTTGTGTGAGCGTGAATTTAAAATCTAAAGAAAATCGTTAAATTTTTTTATGTGTGTACGTTGTGGTTACAATCATTGAGTATATATTGCAGAATTTATTTCAACATAAACAATCATTTTCTTCAAGTAGCAAATATATCAGATCAAAAGACCATGTTGATTGATCTACCATAAATGTATTTTGTTTTTTCAAAAAATTGGTGAAAAATTTCCAAAGGAAAACTAAGAAATGTTTTATTTTTTCAAATATTACAAAATATTATTTAATTCTTTCAACATGTTCAATTGATATTACAAATATTTATCATCAATAATTGAACATAAATTAATTGATTATCATTTTAGCTAAAAATATTTTTAGATAAAGTCTCTGAGAAAATATAATCCTAGAGTTTATTTCAGAGGTTGTTAACCCTCATCAATTTCGGGGAAAATATTTATTACAGAAATTCTGAACAGGAAGTGTTTACGGATGCTCATTTACAAACAAATAAAAGTTGTATATTTCCAAAAGCCCAATGTAGCCATAATTTTTTTTCTGTGAAAACTCGGGCAATCATTGAACCTTAACATGTGTTAAGGATAATACTTATAGATATTATTTTAACCAATATATAGCACGTGACTAGTCGCGTGTGTTTGTGCACATGTTCATTGAATGAAGTGAATTTTTAGGGTTCCATACCCTTGCAGATTTTGTCTATAGATTTTATCGTTTGTGGTGCGGTTCAATTACATGCTCGATAGTTTACGTAAGCATGATACTATCCCTAGTTTTTATTCTATTTATTATTACTATTATTTTATATTTTTTTAGAGGGGAAAATGAAATGGACATTCTCGTTGAAACATTGTGGGATGTCTCTGAGGGCCTGGACCCCAATTTTTGTATTTTATAAATTTCTATTGATCAAAAAAATAAAGAAAAAAAGCTTCCTGATTATTTGGGATTTGATCAATTCAATACCTGTCAAAATTCAATGGTTTTTATTTATAAAAATATATTATTTATTCTGTTGAAGATAACAATACAACTGTTGGCTTTATTCCACACACACTGACCGATAACAATCAGCATGATTTCATCTAGCAATTAAATGTAATGTGCGTATCGACAATCAACAATGAAATTATCAAACTCAATGCTCATATCAGTTGTGATGAAATTCATATACTGATGACGATAAATTAGTATTTAATACTGTGGTAGGGTAAGTGTTGTCTTTTGAGAATTTAAAAATTAATTTTTCATTGTTGTTACTTCTTTTTAAATATTATTATATATTTTTTTTACAGATGTACATTTTTTTTTTGTTGTAAATACTACGAAGGCTGTGATGCTTTTATGATGAATTTTAAAAGAAGCTTTCATCTATAGACAACATCCACTCACATTCATAGCTCTTATGCTTCAAAAAAATACATAAAAATGTTTTTTTTTTTTTTGTTGGCTCAATTCACAAGTTGCAAAAGTAAATTGTCCAGGTGGAAAGTGTCAAAGTCAGTGCAAATATACTAAGCAGTAAGTACTAACACGCTATGTATTGTTATAAAAATACTGGGGGGATTTGTTATGTCACTGTTGTTGTTCACCCCTATAGGCAAATGAGCACGTGCACAAGTTACAAAGGGTAAAAAGAGTTTCTCATTTTTGCTAAAAGCATTTATTTATCTTTTTAAATTCTTGTTCTTTATGAAAGCTAATCTGTTGATGGACTATATCAATAAATTTGATAAAGTCAATCAACTGACTTTGTTAAAAGAAATTAAAGTCAATAATTTATTGGCTAAAAAAAGAAAAAATTATAAATACATTTTTTTTTTCTCGTTGAAATATGATATTTTGTATGAGCCAGATAATAGAGAACCTTTTTTTTTTTAATTTCACTGTGCATTAAAAAATAGGGGAGACAAGAGACACGTGTGCATTAAATTTTGAGGGTTGAAAGTGTCCAAATGGCAAACTCATACAGCCACATTCGTTCTGTCAAATATTTGTTATAAATTGGACCAACTAAAGTTCAAATTTTTCCTCTATTATACCTTAAAAAACTATTAAAAAAAATATATATATTTAATATTTCCAACTGCATATGCGCTTCAACAAAGAAATATTAATTATACATTTTTTTTTAAATGAAAATTTAGATAAATTCCATGTGTTTAAAACGTCATGAGACCTATAAATTTTGTAGAAAAAAAAAAAGAGAGATAGGGATAAAATTTTCATGTGGCCTGGGCATTTCCTTTCTTCAACAAGAAATACATATATGTATGTGTCTCGATAATTCTTGGCTCTTCCACTCGCTTGATGCCAATGACCCCCTTCTGGAATCTGAATTTCTTGTCGCCTGAGATAGTCAAAGCGATTATCCAAGATAAAAAAAATAAACACAGTATGAATGTATAAATATAATTTTTAAATATACTCCTAATATGCCCTCAAGTTTAAATGTAAAATAAAATACTATTATCACCAATGAAATATATTGTTTTAAAATATATTAATCGATGATTTGTTGTTGATATTTTATAAGAATATGGTCTAAATATTCATATGGATATTATGTAGCGCACGTGATTCAGCCTGGGGGCCACAAACAACATGTGCCAGCTGTGTACCAATTCCATTGTATTCATTTATTGTGCATCCGTGTACATATATATATATATAAATGTATTTATATATATTATTTCTACAAGTTATATATATATACAATGTCCTGTAAATCCCAAAAGGGACGTTTATTTTCTCTCCTTTCACTGTACCCATCATTGTTCTCTTTGTAACGAATCAAGAGATTATTTTTTCATTCTATAAGATCACAGTATGACCTCTATATTATTTTTTATATTTAATCAGTGAATTTAATTAAATATTTGTTTGATATTTTTTTCAGGAAGAGCTTGAACAATTTCACACACAAGTATGAGCCATTTATTGATCAAACATTGAGCTTCATCATGCTATCAGGTAAACATGTAATTATTATAATTTTATACTTACTTAGTGGATGTTTATACGAAACAAAGTGAACAATTTATGCATGTCATTTTGAAAATCTTTTGAATATATTGCTTGATGAAGATATATAATTTATTTATTTTTTTCCAGAAAGATTGGTGACATTAGAGTTGGTATAGAGCTGGTTGCTGAAAAGACCCTACATCACTTGGCATCAGCCTATTAATTCAGCTGAAGCAGTAAAGCAGTAATCGGTAAGTCAACCAAAAAAAATATACATAAAATATATATAAAATATTACAATATACAAAGGATTAGGTATGAAATATACATGGCGCCATGAATCGTTGAAAATATCTGAGTCTTATTTTGTGTTGTACATTTGCTTGGCTATTATATGAAGAGTTAAATATTTACCATCCCAATGTGTATATATAAATGCAATACAGATGAAACAACAACACCCGCTTTGAACAATTTTAAAAAATAAATAAATATTCACTTGTACTTGTATGTTGTCTATTGTGATACAGAAAGTGAGAGGAATTCTTTTTACTGATGCGCGAAAGACGCATATACATACCAAGATTCCTTCTGTACTAAACTTAAAATAGAATCTCGGCAAATTGCATTATTAATACGTCACGTACAGCCAGGAATACACCTTCCTCTCTGAATCATTCTTGCTTGCATCGCAGCTGGATGCATTGGCTATTTTATTTTTTATTTCTCTTAGTATATTTCTATACACCAATCACCATAAGAACTTTATGGTACCAAATGTCCTGATGATTATTCATGTGGATTATGTATATCATATATCATTTGATAAATCTACTGTCAATTTTTTATCTCATTAATTGTTATATTAACAATTTAATTTGTACATATATTTTATTTAAAATTATATTACAAATTTCCTGACTGAAAATACACTGCAAATATTAATTACTTCTTTTGTCTCAATTTTATCACAATATTTCGGGTAAAATGGAATTTTATTATTAAAAAAAAATATATATTTGATAAATTTCTTGTTAAAAGATTTAATTTAATTTGATGATAAATATATTCTGTATCAACAAGTAGAGCATCATCATCTCTTTTACATACCAAACCGAAATTGGCAATATCTAATTATATAATCATCATATAAATATTTAGTGAATACACACTCATCTTGAAAACATCCCACAACTACATTTAGCGAGGTGATTCAACCAGGCACGCAATATTTGACCACATGCAATATGTCATCTAAAACTTGTATATATTTCACTTAAACAAATTTACCAATGCTTTTATATGATGTTCTGTTTCGGAATGCCTCGTGAGTAGCTCTCCCGTCGAGTGATTCATCCGTAAAACGTGAGAATCACGACCTAACTCTACGCAAAAATATATCTGCATATGTTCTATTTCTAAATTGACTGTGTGCCTTTTTTTTTTTATCTATTTTTACTATGTTTATTTGCAAGTAATAATAGATGATAAAATTATTAGACTGTGTTACATAAATATACATTTAAACAACTTTATCAAAATTATTTTTATATAATACTTTATTGCTGTTGTAAACACAGCTGGAGTTAATAATAAAAAGGAACTTCAAGTAAAACGAAAGTTAAAAAAAACAATGTTATATTTTTCAATTATATTTATTTTTTAATTTTATTAAAATCATTTATATTCAATAGAAATTTCTCGTTGGATCAAGCATTTGTTTTATCAACTTTTAGATAAATTTGCTTTTAATTAGGAGGGGAATAATTGTTATTGCCGGATAGCAGTGATAGCAACAAAATAAAAACAAAACAGACTAGTTAATAACATAAGCATAGCTTAATTTATAATCATTTGACTAATATATATATTAGCCATAATCCACAGGAGTTAATAAATATATTTTTTATTTGTTGTTTTTTTTACCAGAAGGGCCTAATTAATAAACGTGTAAATAAATATTTATAACTCATATATTTATTGAACGTTAATTATTTATTTTAAATATTGACTTGAAATATTATTTTTTAATAAAATTAATTTATTTTGTTTTACATATTTTTGCTTTATTAGTTTTCATCTTGAATAACGATATCTTATTTTTTTTTTTTCTTTAAGTTGATTGCACTGTTTCTTTAACCGCCCCTCTTATTGAGGTGAAAAAAAAAATTAGGTCAGTTTGTATTTGCATTATAGTAGCGTGCGGTTGTGTAATATATCATCTCCAGATATTTTTTTTATGTGTTAATTATAATTGCGAGTTTAGGATAACAAATGTGATATAATTTCATAGTTTCAATAGTAAATAGTGTTATTATACTGTGAGTGTGTTTATTTTGGTGTTTGTGAAAAAGAAATCGACAAATTTCGAGT
>JAPYYR010000036.1:87331-216386 GCA_030523065.1 Aphidius colemani | reverse complement strand
GAGGTAAATTTCCAAATTAATTTTTATTTTAAAAATCTATCAAGCAAACAGAAACCAAAGGAAGTATCAAATCTTAAAAAACAACGAATATGTATGCATTAAATATTATTCATCTCGGCGAACCCTGAAAGATCACTAGGAATCATTAAATTAATTACTAACACACAATAAGTTAAATATATCATGGTTTATTTATTTGTACTCATGTTTTTCGTTGTGTTTACTTATTAAGAAAGGAGAAATAACAGTGCGAAAGTGGAAAAGGAAAAAGAATTTTTTATTAAACGAATGCACCCCTTGATGTGCTCTAAAGACTATCAATCATTGACGAATTAACGAGCGATTACGGTCAGAGAGACCAATCAAGTTATAGCCTTTCGAGATGAAATCTTACATTGCATATACACAGCAGTAGCCTTAAGTAATTTATACAAAATTTATCAGCAAAAAATAAACGATCAAAATATTATAAATTCCTTGCAACTTTTATTTTTCATTATTAATTGGTTAAAAATTTTTAATTAATAGAATAATTAAATTTGATTGACAAATAAATTAACTATATAAATTGGTACTTACTTTGTGAATTTTTATGCCAAAAAATCTTTGTTTAAAATTCAAATAAATAAATTGGTGAGGGTTAACAAAAAATAAAAAAAAAAACTTCGTATTAATGTACAAGTGGTGGAACGATAAAAGTAACGAATACGGTAATTTAGTTTGTTAATGAACTCCCAGTTGGCAAAGGCTCAGATCTTGTCCATGAACCGACCAGCAGCCAAAACCTCGCGAAGATAAATTGAAATACCATGAACTCCTTCGGCAGCAGTAACACCGAACAAAATTATTTGCTTTAAAAAACATTTTAAATAAATAAATGAAATTAATTTTGAAAATGAATAACATTCATACAAATAAAATCAAAACGAAAAATCTTTTTCATTTAATTACAATTAATACTCATACGTATTGGTTATAAAATTTTATTTGCAAAATTAACCAAACGATATTTTCATGAGTTTAATTATCCAAATAATCGTTATATCGACAGTGATTTATAATTGTATTCTATTTTTTCAACTAACAATGTCGTCCCAATTATCATTAACGTTTTATATTAACTAAAAATAATAATTATATTTTTATTTTTCAGATTTCTACCTTGATACATATGAAAATTATATTACAAAGTATAACAATGTTTATTTGCAATATAAATGTTTTATCAACAATTGAAGAGGTAAATGGAAAGCTGTTTGCATAATTATGAATGTCTGGTTGAGAAGAGACAGAATCACGGCAAAATGTAAAGTCAAATATTGGATACCAATACTCGTTCTCATTGATATCATTTATTGCAAGGGTGAATTGGACATAATTTCAACACAGCTGATCAATAAACACCGTTAATTCCTTGGCATTAAATCAATACAAAATGAATTTAAATATAAGAGCAACAAATTTTTTAATAATTTTAAAATTCATTAGGAAATATAAAATAACAGTAGCTATTAAAAATTAAAAAAAATTCAACAGGTGTTTAAATAAAAGATTGTAAATTTCATGAACAATTAATAACTTAATAAATCCAATGAACGTATTAAATGACGAATATAAAAAAAATGGTCGAGTGGTCAAGTGAGATACAGAATTACCAAATATCATATAATCCATGTTATAAAATATATATATAAACATACCATGAAACATTTCGAATGTCACGCAACATTGGTCTGTACCTCGTTGGGAAAACCAACTAAACCGGCTTATTATAAATTAATACAGCCGGTATAAAAATTGGAAGGTGTGTGGATTACGATACGCATTTGTATCGCTTTTTGATAATGTTATCGGATATTCAAATTGACCGTGTTAATTATTATTTAAAAATAAAGATATATTCAATAGTTTAACCAATTCTTGTATTAATCTAATGGAATTAGATGAATTTTCAGCTCGATGAATAAACTGACAATAATCATATTGATGTTATTATTATCCATTCCCACCTACGTAGCTTTAAACATCGCCTTGGCCATTAAATATCCCTTTGAAAATCCTACAAACTTATGCCAACACTTTTTTTACATCTTAATTATTAAACGTTTTATGACGTTTTTTATGTGTTTTTTTATTTTAGTTCGAAAATCCAAAAATTCAAAAAATTAAATAATAAAAAATCCTGGACTCATAAAAAATTTGATACTGACATTTGTTGAATGAATGAACCACTGAGAATAATATTATCAAAATTTCATCCGTCCTGAAGTTTTAATTTATTTTCTTATTCTGATGATGTAGAAGAGGAGAAATGCGAACGAAATAAGTAATTTTATACAGGAATTCAATTGCCCTCCAACATCGGGGAGTGAAATATAAGTCTGCGTCGCATGGAATAAGAGCCGATTGGATTGAAAGAGTATCTTGCCACTCGATATCTACTCATACGACCTGTGCCGACACTCAAACTTTTTTTTTTCCTTACAATTTTTTATTATATATATATATTCTAGTCTTTTTTCGTTTTTCATATCAGCTCGCCGCATTTACTTTCTTGGACGCTTCCTGTCGTAAAAACTCGACTCAAAAAAATTAATTTTATAACAAATTTTCAATTGTATGTATGGATGAAATCTTATTCAAATAAATGTAGTGTATTTAAAAATTATTATTGTCATGCAAAAAAATCAAATAAAAAAAAAAAACCTTTAACTCGAATCAAAAGATAAATGTTATAACGCACCCTTGATGTAATATCATTTGGTAAATTAAAAATTAATAACATAGATAAGACGAGAGATTACATCATCGGATATCAATGATTTATGGACATGAATAAGCACGATGAGCTGTTGAAATGTACAGAATTCATGACGAGAACATATTTTTTTATGATATGGCAGGTAATTTGTTTGAGTGGAGATCCTGCATGATACACATTTCCCTCCATCAAAGCCACCATGGAAAAAAAAAAATAAATAAATAAAAAAATTATCACAGAAAAAGTATGGTTTAAAAAACAAAAATTCAATTTTATACTATCCAACATTCAAAAGTACATTAAATTATAATAAAAAAGCATAACTTAAATGTTTTACGTATTTTATATCTTCACCGTTATCGTTCGAATGAACAGCGTGGCGGTTAGTAAAATAAAGTTAAACATAAAGTACTGCATATATTGCTTTATGAAAATTCTCATAACTCGGTGGACAAACATTAGTTGTTGAGTGTACAACCACAATATAACCGACAAAATAAACAACTTTCAATCATATTTAATTGTTGCTGAGTGCGTATATATACGTGAGCTTTACCTCTGTACCTCGATTGGCACAAAGTGCGAGTATGCACTTTATAAATTAATGAAAATAATAAAAGACCATCAAAAAAATAAATTTGTCAAAAGTATTTTAAAATATATAAAAGCATAGAAAAAAATGTTCTGAAAAAAAGTTTTAAAGTTTAAAAACTCTTTTTTTTTTAACTGAATGGTCACTACTGGAACAATCAGTTATGGCAAAAAATATATATATATGTAGTAACATTTATGTTAAAAAAATATAAATTTATATGAAGATGTAAGTAGAGGATAAACAAAGTAGCGAAGTAACGAATAATTTCAATGTTTCTTAGAGTTGCTCATACATATTTATTCATGGCATGTGTATGCCAACATATGTATAGAATATTTATACAAGGATGTACTATAAGAAGACACTATGGTGGTCCTCGATGTGGTGGCTCTCTTAAACATAACGTCTTTTTGTTTTATAAAATATAACAATAATAAAAAAGAATTAAAAAAGTTATTATTTTACCTCGAGCGAAATAATAATTATTAAATTTATATTTTTAAATAGTGTGAGAATATAAGCAGAGAGAAAAATTATTTAAGAGTAAGAGAAAATAAAGAAAGGTGGAGAGATAATAAATGGCAATTTTAAAAAGTCATTAAAGGTCAAATGACGAGAGGGGTGTAAGCCAGAAGAACGTAAAAAACTCATTCAGTGTCATGATTTTAATTGAGAGTATGGGAGAGAGAAATAAAAGAAAAAAAAATAACGCGTCTCAATTTGTTCGAGGTCTCAGATTTGATTCATGTACCGTACACAGTGCGAATGTACCACAGGGGCAAAAGTCATAAGCATGCTATAGAAAAAAAATGAAAATCAAATTCCAAAGTGCAGCCAGTTGAATTGTTTATAATATAAAATGATTATTAAAAAAAGAAAAAAAAATAGTTATAATTGAACGGGTTTTGTTTTTAAATTAATTTGAAAATTATTTTTTAATAAATAAATTCGTTTTAAATAGAAATTGAAAATTCAAGAAAAATTACATGTAAAAAGGTGGAACTTTTTTTTGAGTCAACAAAAACAAATTTTGAAAAAAAAATTGAAAAAAAAAGTGCTCATTTTAGACCACTATTCCCTATAGAATATAAAAGGTTTATATTCTTTTTAATTTTCTATATTGCTTGTATCTCTTTTCAGCTTTGATAAACCAAGTTATTCACCCTCCATGACCAATTGATGAAAAAAAAACACATACCAGTTGCTCTATTAATAAACCTACATATAACCCATCGAAAAAATTTCATTTGCATAAAAGGTAAAAGTTATCCTGGTACACACATGTAAATATGACTCGAAAACTCTCATATATATTTGCACACAAATTCATAAAAATGAAAGGCCAAATCACCATCATTGGTAACATAAATATTTCCAATAATTTAAAAAATTACATCGACAAAAAAATGAATAAGTACCATTCATCAAAATTCAAAAGATTTTTTAAAAAAATGTATATTTCATTCGAGATTAATTAATTTTCTCCAGCATTTTAATTAATTCCTACTTTACTAAAAATTTTTTTTTTTTTTATTTTTAAATATTTAATGATAACAAGTAATAATTTTGACATGTAAATTTATAAAAATATCCATGTTATAACATTATCCACCACCCATAGAGAAGTAGCAGTTGTAAAAATAAAAAATAAGATATTTATAAATGCACATGATAGAAATATCAATTGAAAAAATAAAATTTTACCCTGGACTTACAGCTTAAATTTTAATACATAAAAAATATATATATTTATATACCAGAAAGATGATAAACGAAAGAGGTTGGGAGTAAGAACGTGGAGACCACACGACTCGTCGTGCTTCTTCGACACACGAATATAATGACCCTTGGGACTTTTATATTAACATGAAAAACCTTGTCATACCAACATGATGATAAATAATGCATTTTACAATATAAAAACATTTGCAGCCTTCGGTTTTTATAATCTGCATTGTGTTGATGCTGATAAAAAGAAAAAAAAAGGATACCAAACATAAATAAATTTGAAGAATCACAAAGATGACAATATATTTATCTCGAAAGTGCGAAAAAAAAATCTACTGATTCTAAATATTTGACAACTGTCATGTCATGGCAATTTGCAAAAAAAAAAAATAATTAATTAACAACTGCAGTTGTTGAAATAAATTTTAAAGAATTTAGAAATTAAAGTGTAAAATTATGTACTAAAAATATTTCTAAGAAACTAAGTATACTCGTTATATTTTTTTGATGATATGAAACTGTTGCGTGACTGCAATTCATGAATTTATCATTTTTAATTTTTGGTTGTTGGTAAATTACATTTGTGTCGGTGAATTATTTAGTAATCTTGATGAAGATTGGCAATTTGACATTAATTCAGTCAATTAATCGACTTCTTGATTTCCATCTGATGTTGGTGATTCCATAGAACTAAAAATTAAGAAAAAAAATAATAATAATATTAGTTATATTATGCAATTATTCTTTGTCATTATTATATATTTTTTATACTTCTGACTTAATGATTAAGGTGAATGAGTAGCTGTTTTTACAAGAGAAAAATATACACCAATAATTAACCTTATTCAAACGCATCCCATATGGTGCGTCAGCCGTTTTTTAAATTCAACCCTACTTATATAAAATTTCGGTGTGAATATACGAAAATTTAAATTCATCATTTATTTTGAATAACTTAAATATATTGTAAATATAATTTATTCAAACATTAAACCTTTCTGAGTCTTTTTTTTTTTTTTGTTTATTTTAATTTTTTTTTTTTTTTTTTCTTTTCTTTCAATCATTATTTTTAAAATAAATGCATGTAAAGTTTGAAATTCTTGCAGAGTTTAATGGAAGAAAAAATATTACGCAAAATGCATTGTTTATTGTGTTTTCTATTTTCAATCTGATTTTCATTGGCGCAATGCCAACGGTTGGTGACATCTACAAATGACGATTGCGTGTATAAACAACCTCTGGCTTAATACGTCTGACGTATTGTGCCCCCTGGTCATTCGATAATCACGACAGAATCACTATTTTCACATTTGACATTTACATGTTTATAAAAAAAACGAGAAAAAACGCAATTTTTCAAAAATCAAATATATATTTATAAAATTTATAAAAACATTAAAATACTTTTGCAACAAACACCTGTTCTTCAGTAATATTTTACGATCAATTATATATTCTTTTATATGTTTACTTTCTAAAATGAGTACAGGAAGCAGGTGCTTTTTAAATCACTGCCAAAGTATTTAAAAAATTTTTGTAATTGATATATTGATGAATGACAAACAAATATCTCGATTATATATTCGAAAGATTTAAAAAAAAAAAAACAAACTAATGTATGCTTTGAGTAACGCAAATCAATATCCGCTTGTCCTTATTTTTTTTTATTATTTTTAATTCATGTCAACACTTGATCAAAGGCAAAACTGATTTCTTTGAAACTTTCGAATAATTATTAATTAATTATTTTTTTAATAAAAAGTTTTTATTTTTTTCTTTGCAGTCGTTGATGAAAAGTCAGATTTATATATATATATGTAATTTTTTTTTATGTAGAGTGGCATGAGTTGAGTGTATCGAATTTTTTCCAAGAGTAATGATAAAATAAAAAGTATAAAAAAATTAACTGACTGATGTTACAACTGGTAGATTTTTTGGCAAATTTAATACCCGGGTATTTAAAATTAAATATATGATGTTGGCTGTTTTATATTTTTTATTTTCTGATGGTTCATTGCATACCTTTTGAATGGTCTTACTTGATGTACCAGGTGGTTTACAGGTGTCTGACTTTGGCAAGAGACCAAAGTAATTACAAATATATATTTTTTTTCATTCACTCTTGAACTGGCTAATAATAATTTTATCCTGAGACTAAAGTTGAAAGAAAAAAACATTAAACGAGCTGATAAATTTGTGTAATAATATTTTTTTATATACAAACATATTTTTTATATTTTAATTATCCAATTTTTTTTTCTTTAATTATTGTTCCGGAATATGTGAATCTCAATGGAAAGAGTCATTACATTAATCTTTAATTTCCATCATCAACTACAAGGTTTTAATGAGTTGAGGAATTATTTTATCTTATTTTATTTTGATTTATTAATTTTTGTTTTATAAAAAATTTCATTATCCATTTTCTGATGTGACAAGTATCTTTCGATTCTTATTAATTATTAGTGAGGCACGAGATGACAGTGTGTGACTTTGAATGCTGAAAATGATCAAAGAATTGAAAGACGATCAAAAACAGATACTGAATTGTTAACAATAGATGACCATGTGCATCGTATGAACGTTCTGAAAATCATAAAAATACATAAAAATATTTATAAAAAAACTCAAAGATTATTTCTATATCTAACTCGCTTCATTTTACAAACTCATACGTGACTTTATTTTTCAATTCTGGCATCGTGCGTTATTTTCAATAAAAAATAAAAAAAAAAACTATTTTATATTTGATAAATAAGAAAAATTGGCAAAAGGCCTGGTTTGTGTCCTGGACATACTGAAAATAACACACAGAGTAAATATTCTGGACATGAAATGTTGGAATATTGAACGAAATATTGAATATAAAATCAAACTGATATAGAAATTGCATTTATGCAGTTCAATATGGTGCCTACGGTTAATACGATTTTTTTTAATTTTTATAAACTTTAAATTGAAACTCACATAAAAATTTTACACAAGGATTTTAATACTACAACAAAAAATTATCCTGTACATCATAATGATACACATTGTTTTATTTTTTCAATTTTATAAAAGTAATAAAAATGAATTTCCAATAGGCAACAATAACTGCGAATTTTATTTTCAAATTTTTTATTTATTTTATCAATACACTTGTAAATCAAAATTTTCTCTTATTTATACCATGACATACGATACCACCCACCGTTATATTTGTGGGCTGAACACGCGTGGTTAGATTGAGCAAAAGATTGTTGTTATCTTGTCTCAACATCATGGAAAAACACAAAGCACATGTATTTTCGTTTAATGTCGATAAGAACAATGAGATTGTTCTTGGATATAAAAACAAAAAAGAAAACTAAATAAATACAAGATAAAGTATAAAAAAAAAAAAATAATAAATAAAATATTGTTCCAAACATTTTATACATTACCAGATATAAATTTTAAACCATTAAAAAAATTTTTTTTTTAAAATAAAAGCTGAAATAATTGTTATATTGAAATACCCTTTTTACGTTAGTAAAAAATAAATAATAAATACATGTACAATACCATCATTATTTTACCATAAAATTTTATAAAACAAAAGGTTATTTATATAAAGAAAAAATAAAAAAAATTGTAATATTTATTTAAAAATGAAAAAATTATTTTTATTTTGATATGAAATAAAATAGTAAAAAATATTAAATTGTTAGAGAAACCATATTATTCAATGAAAATAAAAACAGAAAAGATAAAAAAAGAAAGAGTTGAGTTTGTGGCTTCATTGGATGGTTATATTTATTATCTTTTTTACGAAACGAAAATTCGAATGAGAAGAAAAGCTGATGGCTAGAACATAGAACTATTTTTGTATGATTAAAAGGGTGGTAGGGAGAGGTTTGAATATGAATCCAAAAAACTTTTAACATATATGTATACATAATGAAGGACATCAGGTCGACATGGCCAGATTTTCGTAGTTTTCATGTGACCATACAAAAGAGGTATTGAAAATGTTGGACTGACGAGTAGCTGAATGCGATCGAAACTGGGAAGAGAACTTCCATCACGCATGGAAAAATGAACCAAAGGGATAATATGTGTATGTAGATGTATATAAAAGAGTTAGAAATACGATAATATGTACCCTCGAACCAGACGAGTGTATTCACTGTCGTTTTACCAACCCTTTTCCTCACTCACTTACTCATTTCACTATATCTATAAATGTTTTTTTTACTTTTATTTATTTTTGCTTCCTTTTTTCTATTTTTTTTCCCCTTTTTTTTATGCACCCTGCCTCCGATCAGCCGTGTAATGATTTAACTCGTCTGCATATTGCGCCTCCATTAATCATCGAGATTACTTTACCAAGAATGTTTTTTTTTTTCTTTTTTGTTATTTGTTTTTTTTTTTTTAAATAAATAAAATGTCTACAAAAAAAAAATTGATTCTGAAAACTGCTTGTACAAATTTTTTTATCATTATATATTTACTTTAATTTATTATTTTTTCGAATATTTCTATATCGTGAAATTCAAATCAAGACTCAGTTATTCAACGATAACTTTTGTTGTGTATTAAAAAAAATAATTCCGACTCTTTTTTCTAATAAATAGTAATGTTCTTTACTTGGTCTATTGGGGGATATGATGTTTTTTTCGAATATTTAAATAGTTGTATTAATATTTTGTGAATAGAGCGTTGTATCGTGTAGTAGATAATTTTTTTTGTCATCTGTATGATTATATAGCCAAACTAAATATCTACGAGTAGTTTGCGTAAGACTGCGTTTTCAAGAAATGCCTATTTTTTTTTTTATTGTTTAGATTCAATTCGTTGAATTTGTAAAAGTGCATTTTTAATTATTCGTTTTGAGTGTCTCAGTTGATGTAAAAGTGTGTTGATGATGATGATGGTTTCTATGCACATTGATCAACATAGATGTTGAACAAAATGAATGCAATTGTATTGTAATGATTCGTTTCATTGATTCTATTAATGGATTCAAGTTCAGAGACACAATTGGACTATATCAATTGCATGAGCTGAGTGCTCAGTCTATACATATAAATATACATCGATGTGAACAGTGTGAAGGGAAGTTTTCTATTGAATCGACCTTCAATCTGAAATCGTATGTATATATACAATATATATGTTTATGGAGAGATTTGTATTGAAAGATGGACATTGAAGGGTTTGGAATATTGTCATGTTCCATTTGAAAACATCTTGCTTCCTTCAAAATTCAACGTCTGCATCAATCCTTTTCTCAATTGATACATCGCCCTTTTTTTCTCCTCCTTCTTCTTTTTCTGAAAAAAAGAAACAAAAAAAATGAGTGATTTATTTGGAATAAATATCAGAGAAAGAATTGAACAAAAAAAATGCAAAAATGTGTACGAGCCTTTTGGCGTGTGACTTGCACGTGCATAAAAATCCCTGGTGGTCTTTATAAAAGTTACTCAAATACTACTTTTCTCATCATTTTCAATTACCTTTATTCATTTTATTTCTTTTTCTGCTTGTTCTTCCTATCTTTTTGTTGTTCATTGTCTTTTATCACCCTAGCAATTCAGATTTCTCGAATTATATATATAAATTCTTTGTCAAAATCGATTATATCGTTTTTGAATTTACTGGACAATGAAAATCTGGACTTTTTGCACGTGCCTTGCGACTTCAATCGATAAAAAAAAAAAAAAAAAAAAAAAAAAAAACAAAAATTTACGAATTACTAAACCATTCAATGTCAATTCTCATTTCAATATTTGAAAATAAAAAAAAATTATAATTGCCGCCTAAAATGATTCAACTACTTTCTATTATTTTAATTTATTTTTATATATTTATTTATTTTACCAGTTTGACTTTGTATTGGCAATTTATGGTGAAGCCCAATGAAGAGCAAAGTTGAAAATACAGTCGTGGAAGAAATGAATAATAAAATCATGATTTGAATACAATTGAATATAAAATAAAAACTATTTTAATATTATTATTTTCATTTTGTTATATATTTATCATTATTATTTATTCATTTTTATCATAATTTAGTTTTTATTTTTTTATTTTTTAAATCATGATTTTTTATTCAATACACGAATAAATATGTAAAAAATAATTTTAAAATAATTTTACGAATAAAAAGTATAAAAATAAATAAATATCCATAGTGTTGGATGTTAATTTTTTTTTATCGAGTCAAGTCACGTGAATGAGAACAATTTTTTTTTTTTTATTATTTTAGTCTCTAATTTAAAAACCGTACTACAAACAACGAGTGATAAGTGGGGTATCCCACGCACTATTAAAAAAAACAAATCGAAATTCGAAATAAAAAATAGATATAATAAAATTCTTAAAAAAAGAATAAATTATTGTCGTTTAAATAAAAAATGAAACGTATGATTAGTCTATATATATAATAAAATGTAAAATTCATTATAATTACAAAATTAGGGTCATTTCGTCACATTTGATTATTCAGACAAAACCACACCTTGTAATTTAAATACATTGATATGCATTAGGCTAAATTACCGGATGAAATCTTTCCTCCAGAGGAATGCAGTATAAAAAATATAAAAAAAAAAAAAAATGGACCAACAAAAAGAAGAAGAACGAAAACAAGAAAAAAATATTGAATATGATGAGATAAAACTTGATTTTATATATATTTTAAGATACCCGGATTGACACGCCTCTCTGTAGCAAGTTTCATTGTCCATAGTAGATCACGTTGGCATTTTCGCGAGGGTGAAAATGCGTTAGTTGTGGATTCAAAGAGAGAGAAAGAAACAATGGGATGAGGTGAATTCGTCGTACCGAATAATAGATATTACCACACAACCAGGTCCATGTGCCAACGTTGAAAATTGATTGGACATGTACTGCTCGTTGATAAGGCACACGCTTGTACCCCTCATACATGAGTTTTGCTTCGCCCTCGATTTCACCTTTCTCTGTCTAAAACTCTCTTTACCCCTCATGACCACTTCGATACACGTGCGTTTGTGCAACCGATGTACATTGTAACAAGAGTGTCCAACTGAAATAGAAATAAAACGTCAGATTTTTTATATACAAGTTTTAAAAATAATCCAAACAATTTAATTACAATGTTCAACGAAAAAAAAACAAAAAAAAAAAAAGATTGATTCTCAAAACGAGTTTGTTATTTGGTACCTTGATTTTTACTTTATTTATTTTTTTAGCACATAAATTTTAGATTATGCGATATAAATTTATATTCCCAAAACTATATAAAAAAAAAAAATGAGAGAAAAACATTTATAGAGGCTTATGTAAATGCGGGTAATTAATTTTGTGAATCCTATCGTCTACCACCCCAAAAAGGGAGGGAATAAAACGCGAGGTACTTTATACGTAAAACTACATTGTTGTGGAAAAATTCAGAGTTCACTGGCCCACTAGTTAATTCGAGAAAAAAAAATAAAAATTCACTTAATTTTCAATAATTGAAAATAAAAAAATTAAAAAAAAAAATTAGTTATTGGTTTTACGAAAAAAATAGTATATTTTTTTTTCATTTAAATAAAAAATCAAAAGTCAATTTTGGTTAAATTAAAAAATAAAAAAAATATTGAATAAAAGCCAGGATATTGGTTGCAAATATAAAATTCATAATTATATAGAATAGAAAATGATGGAAAATATTGATGAATACTGCCGTCATAATCTGAATTTTTTTTATTATTTTTATGGTGAATCAAACTCAGTTAATATGCTTATGATGAAAAATTTATTAATTTCACAGTGACTGAATACGAGCTGCCAAAAATGTATTATACTTTTTATAAATTTATGAAGTAAATTTTTCAATGTTTATATATTTGCAAACTGTCAATTGTACCACGTGGATAAGCTTTTTGAATTCTCATCGAGGGTTTTTGTCACCCTATGAAAGGCATACATTATTGAGGCTTAAATTCATTAGGTTTTCGTTGTTGAAGATTTCCATTTTATTATAGAAGCAAATAGCATCTCGTATTGGAAATTTTCTTTCAATCTTATAGTAAATTTAAAAACCATATTGAATTTGTTGACAATTTTTACTACATTTGTTACTAATTTTTATAAAAAGCTTTTGTCAGTTTATGAAATATACTGAATGTCATATTTGACAAGTCATAAATATTCCCCTTGTGAATTTTTTTGATTGAAAATAATATAAAATAAAAAAGACATTCGGAACACGTAAATCCTTGAAGTCTCTTGTCCATCAGGCGTGACTATCTTTCTATCAATTTATCAGATTAAAATCAAATGTAAAAAAAAACCAAATGATGTATCAAAAAAAAAAAAAAAAATGAGGTAGAAATATTTTCTAAAAAATATATATTTTTCAATGATAATTGTAATAATAATAAATATTATAAAATGATAACTATTTTGTAAAATTTCCTGAGGTTATTTACTTAATGCCCGACGAGACGCATTGAATTTCACGTTTAAGCTAAGATTGAAGATGCAGCGTCAGCGTCCCTGAAGATACGCATCTTCATCATCCCTTATATTTTTTTCTCATTCTCTTCTATATAATATTTTCATTTTTTATTTCTTTTAGTATAAATTTTTCTACTTTAAAATTTTTTTATTTATTTATTTAAAAACATGATCACGCTGACTGAACGCGGGTGATTCCAGCCGATACTCAAGTGAGTTATTCGTATGATTCCAAAACGTGAAAATATTTTAGGGGAATAGCCGGTTTGACGATGCGTTGTGACATTTACGGTCGGCTATGTACTCATTTTTATTTTTTTATTATCAACTTTGCATTATAAAAAATTTGCAGTATTATATCAAAAAATTTATGTGTAAATTCAATAGAACTATACTTTTATACATAAGAAAAAATAACTTATGTTTGTAATTTTTTTATTTTTATTTTTAAATCAATGATTAGCAAAAATTTCAAGTATACTCAGGTACTCATTTAATTTAAAAACTTTTTAACAACTGATAACAATAATATACGAGAGTTGGAGAATTAATCGACGGCTGATTGAATCGATGATGGAAAAAAGTTGAATTTATGATTTTTATAAAAAAATAAATTAGGGTTTTATTTATTTGGTTGAATAATTAATTGAGTACTTTAAGGCACAATAAGAGGGTCAAATAAACTTATCAATGAAAAAAAAAAAAAGGATTGTTTAATTTAAAAATAATATATTGATTATAGCAAATAAAAAATACAAGTTTGCACGTATAATTAAAATAAAGAATAGTGTCTAAAGATATTATTATATGGTACATAAATATCAAAGAACAAAGAGCTTGAATATAAGTCGATGAAGAAACCCTCGTAGAATCATTCGAGTGATGAACATCCTTTTATGATCGTAAGCTTTCATTCAAAACACTCTTACCCCTATAATATTCATTCTAAAAAGCATTTCTATATATACGAAATTTTAAATCACTCACTATTTTTTACCCTCTTTCTTTAACAACCACCTAGACTACAAAATTTCGTCACGCTTGGTTACAAATTAATGGTTAAAGCTCGTTTCTTCACGATTAATAAATCAAGAAATTAATACCGTGGTTATACAGATAGCTTCCTTGGGGGTCTACGAAAATAAAAAGAAAAAACAAAAAAACAAAATTAAATAAATATATAAATATAATATATAAATAAAAATGAATTTTTGTTTTTTATTTTTAGGGTACATATTAATAATAATAATAATAATAAATAAAAATTTTAGAGTTGAAAATTCACCCTTCTTAAGGATACATAAATATATTTTTGACTTTGCTGAGAACCACACACCCTTGATGCTTTTTCGTGAAACCCTTAAGCATGCTTATTCGCAATGCCATTACGGATTAAATTTCGTCTCGAGTTTTTTTCCCTCTATATAGTTATTTTATTTCTCTTTTAAATTTTTTTTTTCAAGTCTGGATTGAGAAAAAAATCATAAAAACTACGCAAGACTTGATTTTATTTAAAATAAATAAAATTTAAATTTTCATTAAAATACCATAATCATATCTCGTCATTGAATAAAAGTTATTTTTTAATAAAAAATATTGTAACTGACAAAAATGAAAAAATAAAACAATTATTTATCCATGTGAAATGTTTTTTTTTTAAAACTTGAATTTTTGAATAATGGAAAATAAAAGCGTAACCCAGTTTTAAACAAATTGCTGCATTTTGAGCAGAGAGTTCTATATGGTTATTGCTTTTACAATAACTGAAAAAAAAAAACAGTCATCTTTTTTCATCAAAGGCTATTCAATGAGATCGACTCTCGTTTATGTGCTGAGGCTGAAGAATATATATATATATATTTTCTAACAATGCTTGAACAGGATCTTCACCAGTTTCTTTCAAACCACAACCAACTACGTTTAGATATTTCGATAGACGAACAAAATCAAAGAAGATTGAGAGTTCGCTGAAAGGATTTTTACCCTTTTTAAGTTTATGACCCTAGGCGAAGAATCGAAAAAGTTGACGATAAAGTGGAGACAAAGAAAAAAATATATTTTTACTCTTCGATCGTTCATGTTACTGTATGAAAATGATTTTTTTTTTTTTTTTTTATAGTAAAAATGAAAATTTCAATCAAATAGGAATTATATACTTTTTTTTTATATAAAAGATGCATTATATTGTCCATTAGCCTCATTGCTTTTTTATTCCAACAGAATTCGATGTAATTAAAAAAAGTTTTAAGAAACTCGATAATTCATTAGACTTATCGTTCATTTTTGGGTGTAATAATTATCTTATAAGCTGATAAATATTATTTGGGTCAAACTAGTATTGTGAAATCGATTAATCCATTGAATATATATATCACAGTTCAATGAAGTGTTTCAATTCTATACCTTCGAGATGAATTATTGAAATGGTAAACGACAAACTCAACGTATATATAAGTTTTGCATGTTGCACCTGTCACTAGCAATGAACCAACCATTTTAACTACATGTTACTGTGTATATGCTGCACAATTTTATTTCCTTCTTGGTTTCTCATTGACTACTCTATACTTATAACAATATGGCATGTGCCATACGATAATACAAGTTTGCCACTTGACTGGTCAATTTATTTATATATACAGCCAAAATTAAATAATAATTCAACAATCAATAATAATCAATAGTCTTATCGATAACATAAAATTAAATTATATATTTTATAAATAAAATTCCATAAATCTATAAATATATAGTTGAGATATTCATTTTGAATACTGCTGCTGTTCTAATTAAATTTTCTTGAAAAAGTCAAAACATAAAAGTTGTGAGAGAAATAAGGGAAAAAAATACAATAAAAAAACGAAATTCTAAGAGCGGAAGGTAAGAAATAATAATAAAAATAAAAAAATGTGGGTTTGGGAGTTGATGGTGCATATACGAAAAAAAAAAATGAAAAAGAAAAAGAAAAGGGGCAAGATAGGAAGGAAAGTAAGGTGGTATATACGAAGAGTAAGAGTGGAGGACAACTGTGGAGGAGAAATTGAGTCTCGATGGTTTGCAAAAGCTCCTAGAGTATGAGGTCGAAGCGCCTGGGATACCAAAAGCACCCTTGTGCGCTTTCTCTCCTTCCAAAAACGTTTCTCCTCTTGCAATTTACCTAGCTAGAGGTACATACAATATATCCCTCTCTCACAAAACACACCACCCTTTGCATCATCCCTTGGAGTGAGTTGAGAGATTGAGGGAAAGAGGGTAGGTTTTTGGTTTTTTTTTGCATTTTATTCCGAGGATGGATATAGAGTTGTTGGCACGGGTGGCGCATGCTCATCTAGGAATTGAAGCCCATGAGGAGAATAACGTCAACGGCGAACCAACTTGACGGAGATTCTTCAGTGCGTTTGGCGAACGGTTCGTGTACGGACGTGTTCCGGAAGTGAACTCCGAAATATTATACTATTACTCTGAATATTTAAATAATAATTATTTTATTATTTTACAACTTCAGGTATATATTCATCTGAACAAATTTTATTTTCCATTTTTTTTTCATTTAAGGTTACTTTTTTATCAACACTCTTGTTGATTAAAAGTATTTTATATATTTTGTCTTCATTTTTCTTTTTGTAATTTTGTCGGAGTGTTTATTTTTAAATTTTCATTTTAAAAAAATTTACTTTTGCGGAAGTAGAGTATTCCTCTGGGGAGTTAGAGGTGAAAAAAAAATTGTAGATATAGTTTTTTTTAATTATACTTTATGGCGGATTTATTTATTTATTTTTTTGTTCGATGCATGAAGTCCTCCCCTGAATGATTCCCGACCTCGGCAAGAACAAGCGCAACAACTGGAAATTCGACGGAGCGTAACGCCACGTGACCTTTTCTCACTGAGCTTTTCAAAGTCTCTGTGTCATCTATTTCACGCCTTTCCTTTCTTTGATATATTTTTTTCCTGGCTTTATGTTTTTTTTTTCCCATTTTTCATATAAATAAGATTTTGATAGATAACTATTTATTGATTATTATAAAAAAAATTTATTAAAATCGCAGATTTCTTGACAATCAAATTTAATATATATATATGAATAATAACGAAAAAAAAAAGAGAGTAAAATCTAAAAATAAAATTATTCTGCCAATTTTTCTTTTCTGTATTTTGAATAAGCAAAAATTGAAAAAAAAAAATAACTCAAGTCTTTTTTAAATTTTCTTTTTGTACTCTTTTTCCTTCAACCAACTATTTCGTTTCTTTTTTTTTTTTTTACTCTTTTTTGTTGTTGTTGCCTAACTCGTAGCTTACTTTTTTTTATTCTAGTCACGTAATTTTACTTGCAAACTGTTTGCGCGATTACCGCGAAGAAAGAAAAGAAATAAAAGTGAATCAAGTTTAGCCGGTGAATTATGCAAGTTGAAAATTAATAAATAATTAATAAAAAGACCAAAAAAAAATATATATATATTATATATTTTAAAATTGAGTGACTATTGTGGTTGTTGGCAAATTGTTGGATAACTCGACAATATTTTCAGGGTCGCGAGGACTCATACTGTCTCGAGTTTGTGCTCGTGAGTCACGTTTTTACGTAAAACTTTATCAAAAACTTTCAATTATATATTGTGAAAAATCTATAAAACCAAAAACTAAGTGTCAGCGTTGGAATCGTAGTGAAAAAAGGCTCAAAAGTCCTCAACTGTCCTTTTAAAAAAATAATTAAAATAGAGCAAAAATCACCATCTCATCAAAATAGGTAAGCACTCTTTTGAATACTAAAATTAATCTTTAAATAAAAAGATTAAAGAAAAATTAAATAACCATTACTTTTGAATCAGAATAAATTGAACATAATAATTCATGCCAAGAAAAAAAATTAAATTGACATATAGAGATAAAAAAAGAGTTGCGAAAATTGATGTCGTATAAAAGCGCTTAATCTCAATCGAGAATAGAAGAGCTGAGAAAATGAGTTCACGACCCCCAACATTAATTCGATATCCCAGCAGAGACCTTGCACGAATATAGCCAAAGTATATACCACGCGATAAAATTTTGCACGATAAATATACGTACACTTAATTTTCTCAAAATAGTTTAGTTCATATGCGTTTAAATTGCAATATAATACTAAAATAAAATCAGCTATGATGACGTGTGACTTTGTCAGCATGTTTAAATGACATTAAGTTAACGTGAGTAAAAGTTTTATTCTATTGGGTGGTCCAAGCTCTAACAACTGTAACGAACAATAAATATATAAAATGAAAAATATAAATTTGATGAAGACACGATGAGACGTGTCTACCAAGCCTATAATTGTAAAAATTTTATAATGACAAATTCAGACCGGAATTCTACCAGTCACATATATAATTATCACTGACGTAAATAAAATAAAATACGTCGTAGAAAAAAGTCCATAAAAATAATTTATTAATGCAAATTTCACTTGAATAATTTGTTAGAAATGTTATATCGAATAATTATATAATTAGAGATGTAAAATTGTCACATTAATGTTGAATAATATAAAGGAAAAAATAAAACATTTGAAAAAGTGTGACTCTTGACAGTTGTGGGTAAAGTCTGTATGTCCCGATGGGGCTTAGCTTCGATTGTACAAATTGGCGCCAATCATAAATAATTGACAGACAATCTCGCTCGTGTTCCAAAAAGTGGGTTTATATTTATTTTGGACAGTGAATATTCTATTCCCCCGTGATTTTTCATCATCCATCATTTTACATGTGAAACAATATTTTTTTTGTTTTTTATTGTTATCAGCAATTTAGTCTACATTTAATAAATATATTTTTTTTTTGTTGAATTTATTTTTGCTCTTATCGTTTGTGTTTATTGTTTTTTTGTTTTTTTTTTTTTTTTTTTTGATGACCAACGTGGTGTGAATTTAAAAATGAGATTATCTTTATAAAATGTTCTTTAGAAATGTTTTTTTTTTAATTTTTTTTGTGATAGCAAACATGTTGGCCAATTCAACTGGATTATGGTGAAGCTACCCAGTCACTACGACAATAAACAAAAAATAATTACAACTTGCTTGTTGGTTAAATTTTTTTTCTGCTATACATCAGCAAACAAATATATATTTCGTCAAGTCTTTTACAAAAAGAAAAAAAAATAAAAATACAATTCACACATCTCCAGCATTACAAAAAAAAATTACAACAAAGAACATAAAAAAATAATAGAATATCTTTGCGTTAATTCTCCTCTCTAATACTTCGAAATACACACGGAAAATTTTTATGGAAAATAATTTTATTTTCTTTAGTTTTTACTATCTCTGTGTATAATCCTCGTATGACAAAAAATTAAAAAACAAAATCCAGCCAGATTCAATGGTAACAAAAAAATTAAATATGAAAAAAAAAATTTAATAATTTTCACAGAATTAATTAAAGAAAAGTAAATGGAATTGTTGATAATTTTTTTTGTTAATTATAATTTAAAAAACGAAGATATGTAAATGAGAAATTTTGTGCTGTAAATTTGTTGAAAGGAAGAAGAATAAAATGAGGGTTTGCAAGACAATGTATTATCCAATGATGAGTTAAACTATGTCGTAAAATAAGGTCGCCATAATTGCAGCTTACCCCCAACAGTCATAGACGTAAATACATATACAGATATAATTATGGTTGTATTTAAAATATCTATTGTCTCGTGCAGTCACAACGAGGCACTGATTAAATACTTGACACATCTCTGTCTCTTTTCTTTCAACATTTACAGCCCTTCTCAAAATCCATTTTACCAACAGCATAACTTTGTTCGAATTGTAATTACAAGTCCAAATCGACCGTTGGTTACGAATTTTCTCTCTTTCACTCTACTACATCCCCAAAAGCGATTTGAAAACTCGACAAACTTTGCGGATAACTATTGAGTCCCTATCAGCTTTTCTAAAATTTATTTGTTGAAATTCACCCAATTTGTTTTATTTTTTTTTTCCTTTTTTTTTCTAACAATATAAATTTCTATAAAAATTCCACTCAAACAAATTCAAGTACGCAAACTTTTTTGTTCTTTATAATAGAAAATTTTTAATTATTTAATTTTTTATTTCAGCAGTAAGTATTGTTTTTAATTTGATTTTATATTTATAAAAAAAGATGACATCTTTTATTTTTTTTCAAAAAAAAAAAAAAATGAAAAAATACCAGGAAATATAAGAAAGAACGTGGTTTTGACACATATCCTGTTTAATGACGTATAAAATATTGCCAACTCAGATAAAGATATCTGAATATTTGACTCTTCAGTTAAATTATCCAGCAAACTATATCCAACAAAATTTTCTTTATATTTTTATCATGCATATATATATCTATATATTTCATTTTTAAAATGCAAGAGCATTTGCCACTTTTACTCCTTGACTTTTCAACGAGATGATGTCGTCCTCTAGAACGACCTTTCAACGTGTCATATTCTCGTCTCCCTTTTTGGCGCCCAAACATGAACATTATACACACTCAAATCCAGTATATATATATATTTATAAATTTATCGTGTACGAAAAACGTTTTGATGAGAGAAAGAGAGAGAAGAGAAAACTACTGGTTTTAAAGGGTCTAACGAACTGCGAAGTGACGCTAATTGAGACTGTAGAAACCGTTTTACGTAGGTATCTCAAACGTGAAGCTAAAAACATCCCCTTTCTTTTTTTACCCCATCTCATTTCAATGTACCTTGATACAAACGTTGACAAGTGACGTTGGATATACGCAAATTTTGCTAGTGTTAACAGAACTGAAAATAACACGTATAAAAGATGCTTGTTATTAACGTAATGAACATCATGCAATTACGCAATTTATTTTTTAAATTTTCATCATGAAAATTATATATAAATGTTATTTAAATATATAAAAAAAAATAAAATTAAATCTCAACAAGTATAGTACATGATAAAAATAATCAGTTGACCTGATAATGAATCCACCACTTGTGTTGCTGGTATTATTTGATTGCAATTATAATGTACAATGTTAATGTTGGTCCCACCTGGTAATTCCTAGATGACACAAGGGAATTCATTGGACTCGAACATCACAAGCATGCATATGCATATGGTCGATTTAGTTTCTGGTGGTCTTGGACCAGTTTACAATGATATACATATAGAGAACACCAAGTAAAGCCTTGAAATGTTGCTGTTGTGTTGTTGGTTGTCTATGTTGGTACAGATAGCACTATGTGTATATCTAGGATTAAATGAAAGCGAGAGAAGGATAAAGAGGCAGACATACTGCAATTGTTCAATACGCATATAATAGTAAAGTCAGTCGTTGAGGCATACTGCGCAAACTGGAAGCGAATTAGCATGACTATCTGTGTAATATATTTGAATATATCGTGTGTATATGTCTATCGTCCAACCAAAGCCACTTGATCTATAGAACAATTGTCTAAATGGCAACTGTTTTATTGGCAGTGTCTCTGAATAAACTTTTGTCCTTGACATTTATCGAATTTTAGATAATTTTAGAAAATGCATTTTTGCAATCACCATTAAACAAATTTTATCAATTCAATTTTAAATTATATATTTAAAAATAATGAATACGGATTTTCTAATTATAATTTTTTAACTTTTTTTTTTTACCAAATAAATAGGAGGCTATTTTTAGTTGTTTTTTTTTTTTTTTTTTATCATGTCAAAGTGTCATCAACACGAGGTAAAGGTAATTACAAAATAAAACTAGTGGTTAAAGCATGAAAATCGTGTGATGCTTTACCAACGATATTCATTCAGTATGGATGATTGACGCGTAATGACTTGTTATACACGCCAAAGGCACAGATACGGTAGTTTTGTTATATATTTAAAACGGAAATGTCGATCAATCTTCCAACATAGTTTATAAACATATATATGCTAATCAATATTTTATATATATTTAATTTCAAATTTTATACTTGAAATATCTTTCAATTGACAACTTTGACATTCAACTTATCACTAATAATTTTAATTTTATTTATTATTTTCTTTTTATATTGATATTTATTATTATTATTGTTGAAAAGAAATAAAAAATTTCAAATCAATCAGTAAAGAGTGTTCATCATTTCCGAACGATTCAAACGAAAACGGATATTAACTACAGAAATCATCGGAGATCGAGAAATTTTTGTCACATTCGTGAAAAAGTGTCCGGAAAATAGATGAGAGATAGAAAAATGTTTTTTTTTTTAATGACAAAAACGTGTATTGAATTGACCTATATATTTATAATTATCACAGTAACACAAATATATATTTGAAAAAAAGATGTAGTTGGAAAATTTCCTGGCCTGGTTAAAAACTACAGACTTTCAACAGGAAACAATTAAAATACTCTTCCTGTACTGAATGCAGTCAAAGATTCAACGTTAAATTGTACAAACTGAACCTCATTAAGCTTGCAAATCTACAAAATATGAATTTAAAAAAATAAAAATCTTAAAATGCTTTTTCATCCAATTTTTATTTTCATTTTTAATTATTATTTTTTTTTTTTTCCTCTCCTAGATAAAAATCTAATTTAACCAATCTACTTGATAATTTTATATCTTTTTCAAAACTTACAAGTAAAAATAAATTAAAATAAAAAAATTAGTCACATTGATTTGTATGAAAATTCCTCGTGTTTAAGAAAAATCGACGTAATTTAGAGTATTTTGGAGTATGAGCTTAAACTAATTACCCGCCAAGAAACGTGATTACGATTCTTCGTCAGTACACTCAATTTGCATTTTAACATTTATTCAACAAAAGCCACCGTGTCTACCTTCACTGGAACATTTTATCTTTTCACTTTATCCCCATGAAGAATAAATACCTCATTAATATAAAAATAAAGCTAATAAATAAATAAATAAATTCATTAAAATATCAATATAACAAAATAATAAAAAAATAATTACATATTTAATTAAAAATCAAGCAAATAAATTGAATTAATTAATTTTTGTTTGAAAATAATTAATAAAAAGAAAATTACATAATTAATTGATTATAAATAAAATTATTAATGAAAACTTTTGCAATTGTGATGAAATTTCAAAGTAATTATTATTATAAAGTTTATGGAAAAACTAATATTATTATTTATAATTAATTAATTGTAAAAATGTAAAAAAGTTTGAGTTAATCATTGATGGGAAATGCAAAAGGTGCATTGGTTTAAATTTAACCAAAAATATATATAAGGGAGTAGTAGGGTGTTAAAGGAAGAATCAAGTAGAGGCGAATTGAAGGGTTGATGCTTGCTAGATCGTTGAGGTAGTGGAGATTCTAAAGAGTGTTTACTTAACCCCTGTTTTCTGAAGAAGTGAGTGCAGCTGTCTATAAAGCCACCCTCCTCATCTCCCCTGCTTTACTCATCTTCCTTCTTTTACCATCTCACTGATCTTACATAAGCATCAAAAGTCCAAGAATATTCTTGTTCGCTGTTAAGTGTGTACCAGCAAGTGGTTTTTGCACGAGCCACTTTTGTTTACACAATACTCAATTCTTTGCTATTTTTTTATTTTCAAATTTATTTTTCAATTTATTTATCATTAATGATTCAATGGTATTTAAAATATAAACTTTTTATTTTTAAATTAAAAATTTAATATTTTATTAATTTTAAAAACAATTTATTTTTGTTTTTTGTAAATAACTGAGAATTGTTTTTACATGTTTTGTGTCAAAAACAAATCCAGGGATTGAAAAAACACAAAAAAATGTGAGTAATAAATTTATCTGTGTTTGAAAGATTCATGATTACCGGATATATATACAAAATCATTGTTTTTTTGCTTTTAATTTTATTCGTATTTTGTTAATGAGCTGTCAGCCAAAGCTTTCCTGGTTGTCTACTTGTCTATGACTAATTTTAAGACGCTAGATATTAATCATGTTCGTGTTGAGAAAAGTAAAAAATAATAGAGAACAACGAAAAAAAATTAAATAATAAAACAAGACAATTGTCTCAGTGTGTAAGAGATTCATGGGCATGAGTATTTTTTTCTACTAACGCGAAAGAATTTTCATATAAATTAGCACCCCACGTGATACTATTTTCAAGAAACCTTCTAATTTTAGATGACATTCCAAATAAATTTAAGACTATAAACTATAGTTTTTTATTAATTTATTTTTTTTTCATTTTTTTGATATGAATTTTAGATAAATTTTTAAGAGAATGTAAAAAATATAAATTCAAGACATTATTTGATAAAATATGTCTTGATAAATATATAAAAACTACAAATCATTTTGTTTAATTTTGTTGATTTTATAACAAATGATCAGACTATTTTGTTTTTAGCTCCCATATTTATTTCATTTATTTTTTTTCAAAAAAAAAAAAGATACGTAGTCGTTAAAATAACATAAACGTTGATGATGAAAAAGCAGAGACATACATCAAACGTGCCTTCAGTTTAACAAACCCCAGAGTAAAGAAAACAGAAATAAAAAAAAATGTTATATATAGAGAAACTAGGTGGGTGTATGACATCGAAAAGCATGGTGATATCGTTGAGTTTGTTCCTGGTGTTTACTGAATGCAAAGTCAAAGTGCATGCGAATTACTGCATTAACTGCGTGTACATACAATCAACTTATTTTTTTATATGCACACTCACAAATACCATTTCAATTTGCCTCGTAATTAAAATATTCTTGTTATCCGAGAATCACTCGAAAAAATTTAAAAAAAAAATGAAAAAAAAAAGCATTCATTATATTAATTTAAATTATTAAAAAAATATATTTCAAAATTATTTTTATTTTCATCTTGATAAAAATTTGATTAAAAACTAATCAATAAAAATAATTTATTTATTTATAGAAAAATAAAAATATTCAAAATAATAAATAAATAATATTTGAAGTTTTAAAATTTAGCATTAATGTTTCCCTGAGGATGGATCTCATAGATAAACCAAAATCATAAATCAAAATTCATTGTGTTTATTTCACAGACGCTGTTTGAATCAAGAGTGTTATATATAATGAAAAAGATAAAAAAAAAATATGTAAAATTTTATTATGTACTTGAGCCGTATATGTACAATGAGAAGTGTCATGTTTTATATAATGTTCAACCGCATTTGAAGCAAAACACAATGAGTTACAATTCATCTGTGTTGTTCTCTTCATATTGGTCGAGTGACTGCCACTTAAAAGTTGAAGAGTGTGGCTAGCCACTAAACTGGCCTCGGTATAATATTTGCACACAATTGCAATTATTTAAAAAAAAATAAATCACTTTATATTTTTACAATTGAATTATTAAATCACTTCCTAAAAATATATGAATATTTAAAAATTCAAATAATTCTTAATTTTAGTATTTTAATTTTTCATAATTTTTGTTATTATAATTACATATTTGTTGCCAATTTCTGTATTTTTTTTTTCGCCGAAGAAGATGAAAGGGTGAGTTTTTCGTTCAGAGATACTCTGGCCTCGTAATTTAATTAGAATAACCGCAACATAGTTTTTAATGAGAATCAGAAAATACCATGGGAATGGTGGAAAATGGTGGTTGAGAGTTGTAGAGAATAATACTTGGACTCGAGAAGCTTTGTAGCCAGAAAAAGCTACTTTTCTTTCTCTTCCACTCAACGATTTACTCTATATATATTTTTTATTTTTTTTTTAACTTGTGCACTTGTTATCTTACAACTAGCGAAAAGCTCTCGGCTTGCTTTAACGAAAATAAAAAAAAATATTTCTTGGATTGAAATTCGTTTGGTTGCACTTTTATTATTTATTTTTATTATTTTTATTTCTTTATCATCTCATCTAAAGATGTTGGGATTGAGTCCGAGAGGCATTATTTTTCTTATTACTGTAAAGTCTGACTGAAAATCATCGGGATTCAACATCGACGTTTTTTTTTTTAATTACTGGCAAGTTTATTTATTTTTATTATTTTCTTACTCAATAAGTTACCAAATTATTAACCTATTTTCTTTTGAATTTTGTAAAAATTATTTTGTCTTCAAAATAAATATATTTATCATTTTTTTTTGAAGCTTATCATTGACTATTGAATTAAAATCAAATAATTTTTTTCTCGTCTTGTCTTGGTTACAGGGTAAATAAATCAATCAAATGATAAAATAAACATTGACATAAATTTATCCGGAAGTTTACATTTCCGATAGTTTGTAGGGTCTGACTAAATCGCGATCCTTTTCCCTTACAATCAACATCGTCAACTTATGGATATATCAACATCACATTTTTAATAGAATCAAAAAAAATAAAATAAACGAAAATATATATACCAGTTGATAGAATAAATAATTCAAATTCAATAAATCTTAGCTGAGTTTTTATTGAATACCAAAAAAGCGAACGATGACATTTGTCTATGTAAATTTATCAAGATATGTTTTTTTTTTTCCTATTTTTTTTTTTTTCATTTTTACTAGATATAAAACACCCCTTATTTTTTATCCTTATAAACCATTTCCCAACTTTTACTTATTTCATCACCTCATAACCACACGACGCGCTTAAATTTCGTTTTTTTTCTGCCACCTTCGAGTCTCATTGGAATATTTTATATCCCTCGACTGACAACGAAGAAAAGAATATAAAAAAATAAAAATAAAAGTTAGCCAAAGTCTAACTCTGTTATTTAGCATATTTTCCGTCCACTTTTGTATGCGCTACTGACTCAAGCAATTCCGTTTAATTTTTTTTTGTATATTTTTTGTTATAACTTTTACACAGTGATAAAAAAGAAAAAAAAAAAAAAACCACAGACTAGTAAAATCATATTGATGAAATGAGAGTAAAAAATAAATAAAGGTCAGTTTATATACAGAAAATTTGAGCTGAGATTTGGGATTGAAAATTCGTAGTTTTTGCTTGAGGGAGCTTCTAAGTCTACGGGAACTCGGAAAGATGTGTGCTTATATACGAGTTTTGTGAAAAATCAAGTAAGAAAAAAGGGCTTACTAACGCCTTGTTCTTCTTCTACTTCAATTCTACCTTGTTTCCTCGTATATATATTTTTTTTATTGTGCGGTCACCAAGAGGATTGTCTCAACGGACGTGAACTGTTTACTGTAACATTGTGGATATAGACACACAGTCAAATACGATACCAATGTATTTTCTTATAAAGCAAAGGACGTCAGCCAAAGGCGAATTCAATGACAATATTTGCTATTTGTTATATTTGTTCAGTGTCTTCATTGTCTAAATTTTTTTTTATCATCATGGCTTTTTTTTTGTAAATAAAATTAACTTAATGTAATACTCAAAAATAATGATTAATTAAAAATATATAATTCAATTTACTGAATATTTAAAAAGTCGTAATTTTTACTGTGATAATAAATGATTTGGCAAAAAGAAAAAAGACGAATCACAAAATGTCATTAAAACTCCCGACAGTTTGTCGACTGATATCGTACATTTCGTCGTCTGATCGTAATTCAAGTCTAGCCGACAAGTCACAGGAGTTATTTCTCTTGGTTTTCCCTCTTTAGACGACACTAAAGAACCCAACCAACACCCACATCCAAGGGTTGTTAAGTACTTTGGATCGCGATTATTAAAACGATTCTCTAACACTCACTTTTTTCTTTTTTTTTTTTACCTTCAACCCTTATTTTTTTTTTTTCTTGTATATCAACTCACACTACTGGCAACTTTTATGACAAAAACCAACTCAACCCCATTAAACTATAAAGAACATTTACGAGGATCCAAAAGGGACTATAAAAAACATGATAATATCAGTAAATTGTTGGTTTTAGTATATGTCTCGGATAATTTTGATTTTTAAAATTATTACAATTTTTTTTTTAATTCTAATTTTGATATAATTCAAGATTTTTATTTGTAAAGTGAATTTAATTTTTTATATAATTTTCTTTTAGCTGAATTTTAAAATATTCAATTTAATTTTATTCAAAATATTTATATTTTATTTTAACCTTGGTATATCTTTTCTATTTTTATTTTTATAATTATTTTTTATCAGGAATATTTACTTGATTATTCATATGACTAAGAAAATAATTATGATATTTTATTATTTTTTTTTCAATTAAGAAAATGATTGTTGATGATAGAAAACATTCAAAACTAATTATACTCGGAAGTGATAAGATAGTATAATATTAAAATAAATATTTTTTTTATTATCAATTTAATAATTTTGTTTATTCAACTTTCAATTTATTTATTCATAATAAAAAATTGAATTCATCTAATGTAAATTGAATATAAAATATTAAGGAAAATAAAGTTTTAAAAAATGCTGATGTATTAAAGTTGTGTGACACTTGTTTTCCATGTTCATCTTGATATAATTCCGTTTGTTTTATAGAGTTTTATCAAATACATAATACAGATCATAAAAATAAAAAAAAGAATGACAAAAAAAAAAAAAAAAAAAAAAATGTATGGATAGAGCAAGACCCTTTGTTATCCATCGAAAAGTTTCATAATCGAACTTTTTTGAATTGTTTATGATGTTCAATTCCCAAGATGCCGAGCGTACCAGAGTTATGATACGACACTTTGATATCCACCACTACTATTCTCCGTCATATTCGATTTTTATTTTCTCTTGTCATAATTTTTTTTATTTTTTATTATTTTCCAAACTATTTTTTTCTTTATTTTCTTTCGGACACGATTTATTCCTAAAATTGGAAAAATGTCGAAAAATAAAATGTACGGATAGCCAAAGATTATCATGGCCACCATAAGTATAAATTTTAATCTTTAAAAAAGCAAAACAAAAATTTTTCAACATTTTGATAAATAGCGGAAATGATAAGAAGAAAAAAAAATAAAGTAAAAATATGCGAAAGAAACTCTTCTTATGTTGCTAATGTTGGCTGGTGCACTATCAATTATTCTTCAAGTCAAACTCATTATTATATTTTGGCCCTAGTTGTTTTCGTATACAACTGCATCATCCAGTATAATAACAACAACAACAGCATCAGCATCTACAACAAGATGCATTAACTAACTAACTAACTCGCGTGGCTTGCGAAGGAAGCAGACAAGCGAAAAGCGATTATTAATGGCTCGATTTTGCCTGAATTATATAGCAACACGTCAGCAAGGAAGATACGTGAGGCACGTGCCACAATGTTAAACGTGTTGGCACGCCAAACAACTTCCTTACGACACAATCTGCTTTTCTCTCATTAGACTTTTCAAAAGTTTATTTAAAAAACAATTAAACTACATAAACAATTGTACAAATAAATAAATAAAAATAGTTGAACGAATTAACATTATATGATAATCAAAATTAATGAAAATATATTTTTGAAATAAAATTAAATATGACAAAACAATAAATTAAATTTGCAATCGTGACTAAGTTATAATTTAAATATCTCATTGTACAAACTTATTTCAAAATGTTTACAGCTATATAATGTTTCATTAATTTTATCCAATTAATTTTATAATATACAGTTGTTTGATTGTTAAACACTTGGAGAAACTTGTGAGACGTTGATCTTGAAAAGTAGATCAAGTATCTTGTGTCAAAGTGTTTGTATATATATTAATCAGTAAAGAGGGATGGAGAAGAATGAGAGATAAAATGAGAAAATCGTGACCAAGTGGTTATAGCTGTGTGAATATGTCTTGTCGATTGAGTATAAAGCACCTTTGACTTGAGTCAAACACAAGAGGTGAAATGAAGCTGTGACATGAAGAAACTTGGTAACAGAGGGATGAAGTTTTTAGCCAGTATCATTGGGTGACTAATTAACCCCTTTGGTTGTTAACATGTCTCTCTGATGACACATGAAATACTCAGTGAAAAAATAAAATAAAAAAAACGAATATGTTTATAAAAACGACAAAAAACATTGTGCTGGTTTTTTACCTTGCACCATCACATCTGAGTCTTTTTTCAAATGATAAAAACGTAGATTTATTATTATTTATTTGACTGGCATTTATGTTGGAACAATGGCAATTGTTGGGACATGGTGAAAGACACCCGATTCAAGAATATGGCCAGTATAACGACGTTGGTTTACACGTTTGTCTGGACCACGAGTGGAGCCGTTCTAAGAAATGCCTATCGATTACCACAGACTGTCGTCTTCGTCTTTGTCGCGGCACAAGATCAAAGCCATGACTTTGCGACACAGACATTGCTGCATTTTTTTTTTTTTTCTTTTATGCATTGAAAATATATACAGTCATTGGTATTAAATACATAATAATGCTAGCATATGATTTGTTAAACTGTGTGTGGTTTATCATTTTCCCCGAACAACTTTACTACTAAAAAATAAATAAATGACTAACATGCTCAAAAAACAATATATTGAATGTTGATTATTAACAAATAAACACACATATTTAATAAAAAAAAAAAAAAAAAAAAAGATAATATTGTTATTTAGAAAAACACACAAACATGTTGATGTATCATCAATTAAAAAAAGATAAGCCTTATCACATTTTGAAGGTATAAAAAGACACCGTCATATGGTTTCAAGCATCATAATTTACTTGGCAACCTGTCAAAATGATTAAGTTATATTTTTTAATTTCAATTTGTGTGCTGATCACTGGAATCATCGGTTCACCATGGAATAGTCCAGGTATATATATTAATTTTTGAAATCAATCAAGTATATTTAATTTATTTGCTCAGGGAAAATAATAAAAAATAATATTTAACGTTTTAAATAGAAACAGTACGTGAAGTAAGAGACGTTGAAGCGCTATTATTTCCTGGGGAAATTGATGAATCATTTGAAATATTGATAACGAAGCCTCCAACAAGTGGTGATATTGTTGCCTGCTACATGGAGAATAAATATGATTCAGAATACTATTTAAATTTCAAATATTATGATCGCGAATTGAAACAAAAAAAATTGAAACTTCCAGCTGATGAGTATTTTCAAGCTCGAGTATCGGATTCATGCTCATTCAAAATAAGATCAATAAATTATCATAACTTCAAGACGTGGCTAATTAAAACTGAGTATGAAGATGAACATGGTGATATATTGAGTTTTGTTGACGAAATAACAATCGTTCATAAGATATATGTTTTTCAAAGTGAAATAATATATATTCAAAGACATGAAACAGTTGTTTTGGATTTTAAGAGTTTTGCAAAAGAAGATGGTGAGTGTTACTTGGAAAAACTAGGTGTCACAGATGAAGAAGAAATTAACTACTTTTATGATGACAAGAAAGAAAATTTTCAATTACAACGAAAAAGTACGTGTGCATTTAAAATAGTTGACGCTGATGATGAAACTTTTAATAATTGGATGTTGATACATACTTATAATCCTACTGATCATTATTCCATTTCCCGATATACAATTGGATTTGAAATTAAAGAGAAATTCAACAGCATCGTTAATACTTATTAAAGATATATTATACTGTTTTTTTGAGAATATTGAGTAAGAAAATTTATAAATTTATTATTTAAGCGACATAAATTGTTAAGAAATAATATTATTATTAGTTTTTTAAAAAAAAGTCAAATTTTCTAATCACCTTGAAGAGGAGCGTCATAGATAAAAAATATTTTTTAGTTATCAGCTAGATAATAGCTGCTGGTGTTGGTTGAAAAAATAAATATAAATAAATGTATAAATAAATGTAGTTGATCTGAACAGGTAGAAAATAAAATGATAATAATTCTGCTGTATTAAAATAATTGTCGAATCAAGTACACCTATTTTTTTCTTGCCAATATTTGATTTAATTTTGTAAATTATAATTATATAAATATATTGTCGTTGTCATTTTCTAAATACAATTTAATCTTTTTGTCATCAGTACGTTATTCTGTGTGTCATCAAGTTCACAGAATCCTTTAGTGTATCAATAGGAAAACACAAAGAATAATAGAGTCTCAGTCACATAGATGTCTAGGCGATAATTTTTCTTCCATCCAAAAGTATAAAAGCCAATGCTCAAAGAATTTTCAGTCATAGTATTTTTGACAACGCAGCAAAATGTGTAAATTTGTCTTAGTCGTTTTCTGCCTTTTAACAGTGCCAATCAATTTTTGTCAAGCGTCGCAAATAGAAGGTATATATCATCTGATTCGATTATTGTTTTATTTTGTATTTTTAATTTACTTGAAATCATATAATTAATTCAATTTTTAATACCGATATTTAGAAAATGAGCTTGTAATACGAGAAAAAAAAGACATTGCATTTAAAATGATTCCTGACAAAGTTCAAAAACTACTTGTCCGTATTGAAAAAGTACCAGAAGGCGGTAATATTACAAGTTGTAAAATTCGTAATAAAAATAATGATCAACATATTTTAAATGCTCAATATTTTAATAGAACAACGAATAGAAGTGATTTGGGAATAATTGTGGATCAATTTTATTTTTATCAATCTGAAATGGATACTTGTTCTTTCAATATACATAATGTTAATTATGATTTTCTCGACACATGGTATGTGACAACTGACTATGTAGATCGTGATGGAGTAAGCCAAAGTATTGTTGATTCAGTAACAATTATTTTGTCTGTTAATATTATGGAAACAAATAGGATATGGGCCAAGCTGGATCAACCTCTTATTGTCCAAGCAAAATTTAATAAATCAAAGCATGATAGCTGCTTTCTAACTCACAGTGACTCTGTGCACATTAGAGAATATTTTTCATCATCAAGAAATTTTCAATTGCAAAAACATTATCCATGCTCATTTAAAATAAAAAGTGTTAAAGAAAATTATATCGGTTATTGGAAAATACGTCGAACTTATAAAGCTGATAGTAGATCATATAGTAGTGACATGATGATTTTTGATATACAAAAAGTTGAATAAATTCAAGGATAATAATTAACACTTGATAAATAAAATTTACATCTACCAATTAATTCGTAAAGCCATATTAAAATATAAAATAAAAAAAAATAATAATACAGTCATGAATTGTAAGTAATGATAACGATAAAAAGAAAAATCTTTTT
Organism: Aphidius colemani; assembly: GCA_030523065.1. NCBI lineage: Eukaryota > Metazoa > Arthropoda > Insecta > Hymenoptera > Braconidae > Aphidius > Aphidius colemani. Next base: position 182,874 of record JAPYYR010000036.1, on the reverse strand, counting down.
TTAAACGATCAAAATGTGTAAACAAAAAAAAAATAAAATTAATTATAACCGACAAAATACATGTAAAAAAAAAATCTATCTATTTATCTATTTATTTGTTGAATTGTTTTCTAGTAATAATAAAAAAATTAAATGAAATAAAATGAATAAAAAATAGTATTTCTCATTAACTTGAATTTATATTTCTTCTCTCAACACTGCAAAATAGAAGCCTTTTAAGCAGGCATGATTAGCTTCTCGACTCTGATGGGAAAACGTTAATCCTTTAGAAATGAAATTTACCAGAAAAAAAAAAGAAGAAAAATAAATAAATAATAATATAGATGCAGGTTATATATCATGGCTTGGAAAACAAAGCACTTCAAAAACCACTCTGACTGACATTATTGCCAGAGATATATGCCAACTTGTGGCTATTGTTTTCATGTCACATTGCGAGAAAGAGACAGCGAATTAAAAAAAAAAGATAAATATGCGGAAAATACTAAGTACACCGTAATTAATCACGGATAACATCGAAAACTGCTTGAATATGTTTGTATTTTTTACAAATTAAATTTTTATCCGAACAAAAGATAAGGAAAAAAAATATTAAAAAACAGTTATCTATTTTATAAAAATTTAAATAAACAGTCAACAAATTTTCTAGTATTATTTTTCAAATAAAAAAATATTATTCTGTACTCTCTCTTCTAAAATTTGTGTATCAATTCAAGAGATCATTTTGTTTTTTCGATTTAAAAAAACAACCGCATCTAATAATCATCAAAATAAATGAATAAAATAAATGTTTGTACGTGATTTCAGGTTAATCGATATAAATCTCAATAGTTGTATACACAGAGCGATCAGATTTCGAATTGGATTTATTTTTTTTCCATGTGATTTTATGAATTTGCAATAGCGTGCTTCGACGTACAAACTATAACCTAGCCCCTTTTTTTCACACCACTATTATGAAAAATAAAAATAAAAATCATCCATGAAACTAGAATAAAAAAAACTATCATCATATAAAATTTTAGCAGTAACATATGTTGAATTTGTGATATAAAAAAAAATATAACTATCGTTTTTGTTTTATTTTTTGTTTGTATTTTGTGATACAATAGAGAGACGAGGGTAGCTTAACCAGAAATACAAGACGAGTACTGGCTATCGTGTATACCTCAATGTGTATATAACGTTACTTTGGCTTAACTTTACAAAAGCTTTGGTAAAGTGCATGGCAAGCATACGTAAACATAAGTAAAGTAACAACAACAACAGCCTTTATCTTATTTATATTTATTTATTTTTTCAACCCGTTCTTTGAAAGTCTTGGCATCATCCCCTTTCGTATATATATTTTCTACACAGCTAATGGTTATCGTGTTTTATTATGAAATACCGATCGGTATGATTTGCACGAGCTGATCGTTCATTTTCAGACAGTATAATTTCCGGACTACGTGACTTTAGCAATATGATGATGACGATGATGGTGATGATGATGATGATAATGCGTATATGTGTCTTGTATGATTTTTTTTTTCAACTCGTAATAAATTTTAAATGAATTTTTTTTGCAATACTTTCTTATGCTTCATATATTTAATATTTTTTTTTGATATATCGAATTTATATATTGAAAAAAGCACACACCCACAAACATCACCACTGGGTGTTGAATATATTTTTCTACTTTTTATATTTTTTATTTTTTTGATTATAAGATTAAAAGTGGTTGAAGATAGGAAATTTGTTTGATCCTGAAGCGAATAGATGGGAATAAAAAGTGCGAACGAGAGGGAGGGAAAAAAATAAAAAAGCTTTTTGATAAAAGAAAGAAAGTAAATGGGGTTTTGGTATATATAAAGGAAGAGCAATCGCGTGTCGCGTCGAAAGTTTCATGAGGTTGTCAAGCCATTAGTCGACCAGCTAGAGGGTGCGGAACTTGGATTATGAGATGCACTGGAAAAGCTCATAAACTGGCATCACTGACGTTAGCTTCTTGAGCTTGGTAAAAGACAAGATTATATAAGATAAAATTGCATCAAAGAGTTTTTTTTTTTCGTATTAAATTGGTCGTAAACAAATTGATTAATAAATGAAATTATAATTTTTTTTTTTTCATTGAAGATATACAAAATAAAAATCATAATTTAAATTGTATTAGTTTATTTATTGTTGTGTGACAATAAAGGTATAAAAAGAAAAGAATCCTATTGAGTAGAAGAAAGTGGTTATTTTGGTTGAATTTTTAAAGTAGCTCAGACGATGAAGGCTACCACTTTTAATCATCAGTTTTTTGTTGAGGAGGTCGGAAATATGATTTTAGAATTTTTCAAGGTCATTTGAAATAGACTAAAGTGGTAGGAAACTATTAAATTCAAAAAATCATTGAAAAAAATTATAAAATTCGACGTTTTCACTCTTTTAAAATCTTTTGTCCATTTCAAATGACCTCAAAAAATTCTGAAATTACATTTATAACCTTCTGATCAAGAAAATAATAAGTAAAAGTGGTAGTCTTTAATATCTGAGCCAGAAAAAAATTAAATTCAGTCAATAAAAATAATATTCTAGTTGTATAATATAAATAAGTATATCTTTTTATAAAAAGAAATTGGTAAACGCTCAAATTTTACGTAGTTTGTTTGTATTTTTTTATACTTATACTTTGCTCACGTCTCAAGTGGCACGTATATATAGTTTTATAATATATAATAATAATACTAAAAATAAAAAAGAGTGTCAACGATACTTTTTTTTTATTTTCCCTATGTTTTTCACCTCAATATAAATACATATTTTCATATTCACATTTATATTAATGTCTACGATGAACAAATCCCTTGAAACCTTTGCTTCATATCTATTCGAAAATCCATACATGTTTATGCAAAGCGTTTTCATAAAAATGGCTCATTCGTTGAAAGTGTATATAGAAATATAAAAAAATAAAAAAAAAATACGCAAGAAAACTGCAGAAGGTTGTGGATGAAAAATATATAGCAGAGAAAAACTAAAAAAATGAGTTGAAAAAGGTGGATAAAGAGGACAATATTAAGATACAAAGATATCGACTCCATTAGCGGAGTGGTGCTAGAGCCCGAGGGATAGTCTCAAACGTTTTCCTTTGCTTTTTTTTTTTCATTTTTTTTTTTCACTCTCTTGTTCTTGTCTATGATATAAAAAATAGAAAACTTTTTTTCTTTTAGTTCTCAAGGAAGCTATCCCGGTAGCGTTTTACAGATATTCAAAAAATGTGGTATAGACACGACGACAGTATATAAAGTGTATAGCCACGAAAAAGTAAAAAAGAAAAAAAAAAATATACAAGAAAAAAAGTAGAGCAAGAAAAAGGTTTTGATATGGATATATTTTTTTTTTTTATCTTTTCTATCTAGCACCGTTTTGATATCACTGAAATGATTCCGGAGTTTCGTTCACACCTCGATAACCAGTCCTTGAGAATCTGGCAAACGATTCTCGTAGATGGATGGAGGAATGTAAAAAAGAAATTAAATTGTGGATAAAGTGCATCAAGATATATGCAGTAATAAAATAAAAAATAAAATTGAAAAAATTTGCAGGGCGGAATATGCAAATGTACTCAAAAAGTGTGAAAAAAAAATCGTTCAAAAAGTAAGTATTAAATGCACTTTCAATGTAGGCGTTTTGATCATTTTTTGTACCATTTAAACATCATCCAATAGCCGAAGAATTAACACGTTTGCATTTAAAAAAAACATAAGTAAAATGACTCACCAAGAAGAAATCGCTATCTGCTAATGTAACACAGCAATAATACTTGATAATCGAACAACAATGAAACCTGAAAAAAATAAAAGAAAAATTAGAATACAAAAAACTTTGCAGAACTATACAATAGAATGATAAAAAAATGGAATTAACCTAACCGTTAACAAAGCTAAAGTAACAAGATTCAAAAAAAAAAAAAATATATTCTCCAATTATTCATCTTTCAATTTTATCGATTGATAGTATTCTTTATAAAAAATTCAATTTTTCTTTTTTCATATCAGTCAAATTGCAGAATTTTCTTTTCATATTTGAACGAGGTATATCTATATTTTTTGCCATTGTAAAATTGCACAATTGAAGAATCATAATGCATAATGGGAGATGTAATATTCATGGTTCAAATAAAATGAATATTAAATATTTTAAGTGAATACAAAAAACTACCATATGAAAGTGAAAAAATAAAAATGAATATAAATAAAATAATAAAAATATAATTTTCAAAGTGAGATGTAATTTTTTTTAAATTTTCATACGCTAGAAATAAGAGCTTAGCAATAAATTAGTTTGTTAAACCATATACATGTTTAATATCAATACGTTGCACAGGTTGTCCAATAATATTGTCGAAAATTCTCATCGTAACCGCATATGCCGGATGGTATTGTTAGATGTCACGCCTGCGGTCGCATGGTACCGTTACAACCCAACTTGTATACGACTCACGCAACCAACAATAAAATGTATATGTATACCATCCATTTGCCACAATAAATGTATTTCAAGTTTGAATAATACACATAATAAAATTGAACAATTAATGCATTGGTTTTATTAAATTAATGACAGAATTCATTGTGTTTAATCAACAGCATAATATGTATTTCAATTTATATGAAAAATTTATTTTTCATCAATAAAAGTATTTATTTGAAAAATAATTAACTATTAATTTTAATTGTAAACTTCAATTTAACATAATCATGAAGAATGATGGAAAATAATTATTGGAAATTTATTTATATATAGAAATTCGTTTACGAAAGGAAAAAAAATCAAGTTAAAATGATAGCAAATAACTGAGATGTAAAGTAGAGACTTGTATATCTCATTATTTTTATTAAATTTTATAATAAATATTCAACTACATCGATATTGAAAGAACACAAATCCGGCAATTATTTTTAAAATTGGTTTTTTTTATTCATTTTTATCGAACAATTTCTTTTTAGAGCTTTTTTTCTTTCGATTTTTTTTTTTTGAATAATAAAGGTATTAAATTTGATTGTTTATTTAAAGTTTTAGAAAGTATATTTGGTTATTTATGATGATGACGATTTACCAATTTTATTTACATCAATTTTATGATAATTTAAATATACATATTTCAAATATTGGTATTATCAATGAACGACAAATAGCTCTTGACATACTTTGACAAATTGTCTAATTTTATTTTTCAAGTATGATGGATGTTTTATATTATTATTTATAAATTACGAATTATATTTGTAAAATAAAAATAGAACAAATTGTTTTTATTTGGAGACAAAAAAAAATAGAATATATATATAAATAAAAATTAAAACAATAAAAATAAAACTTACATGTGCATATGTTTTTTGAACATAAAGTATTGTCGTTTTGATGAAACCATTTGGACCACCCGGAGATTGACTCTAAAATTTCCAGCGGGTTAAAGCAGCCGTCAAGTTTCGTCTCAAGTACGTCATTGGCACTAGGCTAAAGTGGTATTTTTTCTATTTTTTCTTTTATTTTTATTTCAATCACGTTGACGAGCCTATTTTTAGAGCTATGACAAGTATAGACGACACCATAAAAAAAATGGCCCACCCAACTTCAACATGTCAAATGGCTTTTTCTTTTTTATTTTTTTATCTGCAACAGAAAAACAGAAAATTCATTTAACCATGATTGTATTTAAACTTTTACTACCAATCATTTGTAATGATGCAAGATCGTTTTCATTTTATCTTTTTTATTTTTTTTTTTCTCTTTTACATCCGGCATTTAAAGACTGCTTATCTCCAATTTTGTAAACACTCTCAAAGTAAAAATAATAGTTTACTGGTAGTGCTGATAAAATAGATCAAAGACAATAAAAAAAAAGACATTAATTTAAAATTTTAACAGTTTTATCTTATCCTCATTATCAGTGAGCTTCCAATGAAAATTATTATATTTAATTTAAGTTGATAATTATCATGTTCAATATATAAGATATTAAATTTTGAAAATTAGTTTGCAGTACAAATAGCATAGAATGCTTAAATGAAGGGTCCAAACGATATGAGTAAAGTTGAAACAACAATTCGCATGCTAAACTAAATTCAAAACTCCAAGATCAAATCCACTAAATGTTTCAAATTTAATCACAATTGCTCAATATCAAAATTCGCAACAAAGAAATATAAATTCAGTTATTTATTAATTTATTAATTAAAAAAAAAGAACAACTTATATTTTTTAAATTAAACAAGTGTCAAGAATTTAATGTACTGTAACTTTTTATTAAATTGGCTAAATAATTGCTTGATGATGCTTATGATATAATGATGAGTTGCTGAGAACTGTTACAAAAACCACATCCACACTTTATACCATTTTATGCTATTTCCACAAAACATCTTCATATTGAAACACTCAGGTTGCACTGATGCCACACGTACCTGCTGACCCAATTAGTTAAATTACTATTGTAATTAAGAGGAGAAAGTTGTTTTTGTGGGTTTATGTCGAACATCATGGGGGATATACGGTTGAACAAAGTGAAAGAGGATATACCCATTTTCCAACATACAAAAACATGCAATTAGTACGTGACGTTGTTTGATTAAACAACAAAAATAACAAAAGTTTAATAAAAACAAATTATTAAAATATGAAAATACTGTAATTGTATAAAATCTCCATGTAATTTCAGTTTTATAATTAAAAAATTAATCTGTCAATATTTAAAAGTGTCTTTTATGTTTTAAATTAAATATTTTTATAATAAAAAATATATATAGCTTTAAATTATTTTTATATTCATGTAGTAGCAATTTAATTCGTTGGCTTTGAAAATTTCAATTCATTTTAACTTTGATGTTTACACATGTCTTGAGTGTTGCTAAGCATCGTAAGAATATTTGTCGATGGATAGGTAGCCGTGGTACAGACAAGAGTGCTTTTATATGATAGAAAAAATAAAATATATAAAAAAATAAATAAATAGAAATAGAAAAAAAAACAATATCTTAACGTCACTTGAGTGTCTGTTTACTTGAATCTTGAAAAACTTGACAATTGTTGAGTGCTACATCTCTCTCGGACGTTTAGATATACATAAAAATTTTATACATCAAAAATAATATATGTATTTTGCTTATTTATCAATAAATTTTTTTCTTTTAATTTTATCTGAATAAGTATTTGTCAATAGTTTATTTTTTTATCATTTGTTTGAGTTTGATTTTATCAGTCTATTTATTATTTGAGAGAAGAATGAAATCAAAAAAATAACATAAATGTAAGGATTCGTTTATTTATTTATTTATTTAAATGTATAAATAAACTCACTTTTTGCATCAAAGAACACACACATTGATAGCCATCAACTCGACAGATAAATCACTCGGCATTCAAAGAAAACTTAAAAATTTAGGGGCTTTGAATATGAGCTCATATTGAGAGTGAGGTGTGTGGTAAAGGCGGGTAACATCTGCTCCAAATTGTAACTTGACCCAAATACAATGCACTTTAGATGTTAACTAACGATATCAGTAAATATTTCATGACTTAAAAAAAAATGTTTAAATTGAAAAAACAAATCATTAAAATATGTAATTTTCATTTTCATACAACAATAAATATATTATTAAAAATAAAATATATAATTACCGGATAAATGAAATAAATAAAATGACAGATGGACAATATTTTAAAGCCACTTCCGTCGTCATCATTACAATCATTCACGTGGGAAATGACAACCCATGAAAAAAATACAATTATTTTCTTTCTTAAATATCGAAAAACGACTGTGGTTAATTTGACAAAAAAAAAAAAATATATATATACATTTATAATAACAATAAAAAAAATGAATATAAAAACGGTCAACAAAACGGAAGGAAATAGTGTGTTTCTTTTGTAAACGATTCGAGAAATAAAATAATTTATGAAAAAAAATCTTAAACTGATATAAAATATATTTCCACTTGAAAATTTGAATGTTGTATTGAAAATAATTGCATAATCTCTTCAACCGTTTGAGTATTATTTAAAAAAAATAAAATAAAATAAATATAAATCAAAATAGAATCGATAATGACTTGAAACGATTATCCAATTCATACGAAATGATCTCAACGAGCATCGAGTTTGTTCATGAATGAATTAAAAGGCCAATGTAAATTGTTAATATACAAACTTTGTATATATAACATGAATGTTTGTAGCAGATATATGGTAATATGTGGTCGTACATATATTTATAATATAATATGGTTATACTGGTGAAGATAATCCAACGATCTACGGCTTATACAGCAATTGAGTACGGTAATAGGGTTATTACGCATTTGGTCTACAACACGTTGCATTTCAAGCCTCCCATCTAGCTGTACATAGCGATAGAAACAACGATGTCATAATACATTGTCATTGTGATGGTGGTAGTGGTGGTCCAAACCTTCAACTGGATCTTTTTCAACGTGCATTGTTAAACAAATAACATTTTCCTCTTGTCTTTATCTCTTTTCATCCCTTAAATTTTATGTCTCTTTGACCACTTGCTCTTATTACTGATGTAAGCCCTCATTTTCAAAACAACCATATGTGTGCTAAAACTACATTGCAGTGTAACATAGATTTAAACAAGTATTTTGGACCAAAATATACAACGTAACATCTAAAATTGTATGTGGTACCATGAACGTTCATGTATCTTCACACAAACTGACGCTGTAATGGCGATTTTCAATACAAAATATGAGACAATACGCACAGCCTGGGGGTATGTTACATACGTTACAACTAAACACCCTTATTTTATATTTTTATCTTTATATTTTTTTCTCTCTAATTGTACAATACATTGTCTACTTTTTTCGTCGTTTATAATACCCATAGAGCCAATGTACGAATACCATGGGCGAAATTTCTAGTGTTAAGCCTCGTTACCTCAAAGTTGATATACCCCTCATGGGCTTTGGCAATTCTACTTCCAATTTATATACATATATTTTTTTTTGCTTTGACTCTTTTCGTTATCTCTTTTTTATTTTTGCTTTACTAACTATTTTCCACTATCACTGTATGCTTCATATACCTTCTGTGCTTTTTTTTTTCTTTCAGATATTTATTTTTTATTTTGTCTGTTTTTTCTGTTTTGTTCTAGTTTATATTTTTTATATTTATATATTTTTTTTTCAACCCAGCTTTCTCGACCCTCTTTTCTGTATATATGCATACAAACATTTTGCCTTGTTACCCACGTATAATAAACTCCAAAATGTACTGCGGGCGGTCTTCTTATCTTCGTATTTTCAACTGGAAAAATCCCAGAGACCGAGGGTACATATGTTTTTTTGCGAATTTATTTTATTCTCATATACGTAGGTTCAACTCACTCGATAACGAGTGTTGTTGTTGTTGTTTAGTTTTTTTTTATTTTAAATTTATTCTTTTATTGTATTTTCTTTTGGTTAGAGTATTTATTTTTTTTCTATTTTTTTGAGACTTATTTTCAAATAATTGTGGAGTTTTTATTGATAAAGCGATGCTTATCAATGAAAATTTAATTGAATGTATTATTTAGCTATTATTTAATGGGTTTACTACAGTTGGCTATTGATTTTTTATTTTGTTTTTTGCATTTACGACTGTATAGAAGTTTTAGCTTCGCCGGATAAAATAACATGGAATACACGAAGGAGCACAACCAATTTACATTTACAACAAAATGGAAAAGCATTTTCTCGTGTAAGTGCAAATGTATTTTTTTTTTTTGTTTATTTTTTATATATGGGTGATAAAGTTACAGAATTTTTGATGGGTGGTTCGGAAATCACAAGACTTCTGGAAACGAAACTAGAGCACACGTTCGTATCGTTTTTATTGTTGTTGAATGGTTAACATTGTCGATGTATCTATGGATGGTCGATAGGAAATCTCATGGGTACGCGGAAATTCTCGTGGGAAAATTCACTAAAAAAATAAAATAATAATAACAAATTTTATTTTCAGCTTTAATATGTTGAATAATAAAAATATATGAATATATTTAAATTTAAAGTTTTTTACTTTTTCTATTTATTGTTAATTTTTTTTATCAAGTTGATTCGAAATTTTGTATTTGTATGATCTTTTGTTATTATTATTATTCATCTTTTTTAATTTACATTTTTTTTATTTTGGTTACGGTGAATGAAAAATTAAATGCGGTTTATAGAAAAGAAAAAGTTTTAATTGAACGGTTCGAATCGTTGCACTTTGTATTTAACTTTTCAATGTTTTTGATAATTTTTATTTTTTATAATGAAAATAGAATACCTGCTGACGTTTTTTATTTGTCACTACGAACGACATTTCACCAACGAGCTTTATTTTTCCTTTTATAACTTGACAATTTTACCCACAGATTTTATTTGACGAAAGAAAAAAAAAATAAATAAATAAATTGAAAATAAAAATGGAAAAGCAAAAAATAAAATAGAGTAGTACAAAAAATAGAAGAATAAGCAAAACGTTTTCACGCTGGACTGTTTTTTTTTTTCATTTTATTTTTTTGATTAATATTTTATGTAACTTTTCATGAGGGAGTAATGACTATTGTTATGTTTGTGGGTGGATTGTGAAATATTTATGATCTGGTTTAACGTTATTTTTTTTTTTTACTGTTTTTTGCCTCATTTTATCGATGATTTAATCTGTTTAATAAATTTTTCTTTTTCGCCTATTTTAAAATTTATTTTTGTCGAAAGAAAAAATTTAATAATTCTATGCCATCTTGATTTTTTTTTTGAGCTTTTTTAAGCTTTACGATATTTTGACAAATTTTATAATCCAAGCAAGAATAATTTTTAAATTTTCATATTAAATATTCACATAGATAAAATATTTTCATTATAATTTAATTTAAACTACTTTTTGTCAAAAAAAAAAAAAAAACTCTCGAGGTTTGCCGAGGGCTATCAATATTTTATCCAACACACATGAATCTTTTTCTTCTTCAATAACTCACTTTTTTGTATTATTTTTCCTCTTTCCTATATATTTTTTTTCATTTTCACACTCTACTGATCCATTTTTAGCGTCGATAGTGCAGAACAATTCAGCAAAAATCACCTGGGATTGTTCGCAACATTGAAAGTAAAAAATAAAAATTTAAAAAAACCAAAAATATATCTGACGAGGGTTTCCCATGAGGAAACAAGTGGTCTGTTGAAATGTGTAAACAAACAATTGGCATTACATTCATTTTTTGTTTGACAAATATTCATTGCATTCTTTTTTTTATGATTTATTTAACGTGCATTCATGAGTTATTCAAAATGACTCACCACTATAACCCGCTGTCTTATGAATCATTTAAATGTTTGAACATAAGAAATAATGTTTTATCATTTTGTGTAATAATATCGATGACTTATACGGCCATCAGACATGACATATTTACGAATCAGCTGTAGCCGTAATTGTCATTCTGAAGTATAAAATATTTTTATGACACTGTGTGAAAACTATAAGAATAAAATATAAATAAATTCAAATAATAGTTGATGTTTTATCAAAAATTATATTTCTTATTTTTCTTCGAATAATTTTATTATGAAAATTAATTCAAACTTTTTATACGTCCGATTTATTTATAAATATTTAAAATTAAATTAAAACAATTTTTTAATATTGTCAATTATAATTTAATTCATAAAAGTCAAAAATAGTAAAATTAAAAATTAATTTGATTATTTAAAAATACAATTCATCAATTGAATAAAATGTTAATTAGTGGAAAGTGTCAAACAAAAGTCTGGGAGTTCAACTATATATTTTCAACTGTGGAAGTCTCTGTTCTAATTCGTCTATTATTCAAGTTGAGAGTGAAGTATAATTTCTATGTGTAAAACAACCATAAATATATACATATATTATTATTATTATTATTATTATTATTATTATTATTATTATTATTATTATTTATAACATTATTATTATTACAAGTGAGGTTGCGAGGTTGAGGAGCAAGTTTGCTGGAACGCATAACTCCCTGGGCTTACCAAGTGTAAGAGAGACTTCTTTAAGCACATTTAAACAATAAAGACAGAGATGAAAAGTATAAAATCCAATAGCAAACCTAGCCAAGTCCAATCCTTAATGCGGTAAGCAACGCAACGACAAACCGTTAATTAATCCCTCGGATTAGCCACAGACTCCAGTAATAGGCAAACGAGATCCCGAATAAGTACTTTTAAATGAATATAAAAAAATGAAAATATTAAATGCATTTTTTGAATAATAATATATTCGCATTTAATTATTTTTAACAACCACTTTAATTCTATCTTCAATGTATTATACCTTTTTTTTTTTTTAGAAAAATAATAGAAAAAATTTTTTTTTAAATCCAAATTATAATAACAGTAGCACGACGCTTGAATTTAATAAAAAAATATAATAATTTTTCATTTTTTTAAATTTTGTTTAACATTAAAAAATTACCCAAGCATTTAGAGCATTTTTTTTTTTTTAACACTCATTTTTAATTACATGTCAGTGCAATTAAAATCTTAATTTTGCGGGTTGACTACAGAATGTCTAAAAAAAAAATATTTAAAAAACATTCCTTTTTTTTTTTTTGTATTCACTTATGAAAAGCAGAAAAAAAAAATTACACATGCCTTGTTGTGTGTATGTATATAGTTTTTTTTTGTGGTAAAACGATATAATAAAAATGTTGGTAGAATTTCACTTGAGGGAAAGAGAAAACTTTTTTTTTTTATTTGTTTACTATTTTTTTTTTAGCGGGCGTAATCTCGGGATTGCCAGACACCCTTTGCAGGTTGGTTGTATTGATGTCGTAGAGCATCATCGCACAATTTTACTTTCACAAGATAAAAAGGGTTTAGAGTAAAAGAAAGAGAAAAAAAAAAACGATTGAAAACTTTTTCATAGAAGAGCGATAGGGTTCAGCAAAACTTGCGACGCTAAAGCTTTCAGATTGATGGATTTTTCAAGACCTATAATTTTTAACAATTCATTTTGTATATAATAACTAATGACATGTCATTTATTAAAATAAATTAATTTTCATACACTAAAAATAAAAAATTTCCACCCCCCAAAGCTGTGTCATCAAATTTTATACTCAGCAAGTTTGAATTCCACCGAATACTTTTTCGACACAAAAGTGATGTGCTCGTTGCAAATTAAACGGTAAAAAGAATCTTTTAATAATACTTGCTGTATAAATACTTAAATATTCTCATTTATTTTATATATATTTTAGGATAAACACATTGTGGCTTTGTTTCACAGCTGAGCAGTGGCCCAAGGCAATTTTCAGTGTGAGCATTTTGGAAGTATACAAAAACCAATGTAAATGCAAGTCAAGTTAAGTTCCTCATTTTATAACAAACCCAAAACCAAGGAAAACTATTTTCCCCAAGTGTACGATATACCTTCTGCAACAACTTCTCGTATTTCAACGGATTTTCACGAAACCAAAAAGTTAAAAACAACTCAAAAAAATAAAAAAATAAACATTCATTAAATACTGAATTAATTGAAAGAAAAAAGTTCAAATGTAGAGTGTTAAATTCTGCTTATATTGAGTAATAAATATTATAATTTTTTTAAAAATCTATATGCATCTATTTTGAGTGGTTCGATGGGTAAATATGGAGAATGATTGTTGATGATAGTCTTTGTGTTGAATTGGGGTTGTATCTACATAAAATAAGGGTGAAGGGTTGTTTGTTGGTACGTTAACTGTCTGACCTGTAGGTATACAGTGTGTGTGTCTCTACTACCTCACAAATTACTTAAAATTTAGTGCAAAAGTTGTCGTATGCACAACTGTATTGTATACATACATCTTCGAATTATATGTAAAATGGTCAGCATATATACTGGACACAGGGTTTCACCCTTTTGTAAAAGGCCTTTTAACATGTTCTCTTGTACTAAAAGCTCCCTCTTTGCCAATGAGCATACAAAATTTTACAACCTACATACTGTGAATTAAATATCTCCGTTGAAAATTATTTTAAAATCTGCTAGATGTTTTATAAAAATTTTAATGACATTAATTATTATTTAAAAAAGGAAAAAATTTAATTTATAAATGTCACTGCAATTACATGTGATGATTATTTTATTTTTTGAAATTAATTTTACAAGTCGAGAATGAAAGTATTAAAAAAAGAAAACAATTAGGAAAAAAGCTCTAGGAGTAGTTGAGTTTTATTATATAAAAATTTGAGAAGAATAAAAGAAGGAATAGATTATTTTTTTATTTTTTAAATGTGACATATTAAATTTAAAAGTTTAACGATAAAATAGTTTTTTTCGTCTTGATCATTTTCCTCAATTTTATTTTTTAAATATAGCCAAATATACCCCAAGGATTTCAGCAAAGAATCTCAGACAAATTTAATGAACGATTTCGTGTGCAACATTATTCAAGTTTAAAGTTTTCTCCCAACCAAACGATATTTAACTCTACTTCTTTATCACTTTAAATCGTTCTAGTTTTTAAATTATTATCAGCTTTAACGATACAGCTAAAAAATTTCAATTTATACCCAGCGGATCATAAAAATAAAATAATTTGACTATTTCATTGAATATATAGACACAGAAATATAAAACTTTGATGAATTATAATTTTCAAAAATAACTTTATAGTTTATTACACAACTCAAAAAAAATTTCTTGTGAATGTAAAATTAAGTTTACGACTTTAACTATGGTATTTTATACCGAAAATGAAAATTTTCCATGAAACTAATTTTTGTTATGAATTATGCATGTATATATTCTAAGTTGTTAAAATTATAATTCTAAAACAATATTTATTTTTTAAAGTCGTTAAAAAAGTAAAAATAAAAACTGCATAAAAAAAAACAAATAATTCATTTGAGAAAATGAAAATATTTTTACGAAAAAAAAAGAAAAAAAAATGAAAAGTTTTAATTTGTAACCTTTAAATTTTCCGCCAGAGTATTCCGGTACAATAAACTGTCCTTTAATTATGACTATTATAATTTTTTAATTTCAATTTTATTTTTTTTTCAGTTGTTTTTAATTTGAAATAAAAAAAATTATATTTTTTTCATCGAGATATCCGCGAGTCCGTGGTCGAGATCCAATTTGCAAGGACCATTCCCGTAATTGCGTAAGTACCCAACCGCGAACACACGTGAAACCAGGACCGTGTGTGATTGTATCTTGGGAGTTTGTATTTTAAAACCCAGCAATGGTTTCCGATGTTATTCCAAAAAAAAAGCACGATATTCGTAACGGTGACTATGAAACTGGTCCTTTTAGAATTTAATGCAATAATTAACATATTCATAAACTATTTGCGCATAAAAATAAAAAATCTAAAAGAAATATAATTAAAAATTTAAATTAATAAAAAAAAAACGAAAAAAAAAAACAATTGTAGATTGAAAAATGAAAATTGAATAAATAGGACAAAAACAGAGACAACAAAAGCATATTAAAGCAACTTGAAATATAATTTGAAGAAGATGCTCCATTTCCATTGATAACTAAAATGAAAATTTATTGCTTAAACTTGCCAACAATTATTGCGTGTAATATTTGAGGGTTGTTGATCTTGATGAAGTGACAAAGTAGTTTTATACGTATGACAGATATATGCTTGTTACACACAATAAACACTTGCCAGTTTGTACATAGACGTAACATTGTACATTAAACAACAACAACAGCAATGAAAAAAAAAATTAAATACAAGAAATAATAAATAAATATCTAGTCAACAAAGTGACAGAGAAAAAAAGTTTATATGAATGAAATTATTAAGCTCAACTGATGTATGAACTTGAGATGAATGAAAAAATTTCAAATTCAATTGAAATTTGTTTATATATTTTTGTTGATATAATAAAATAATAAATCAAAACAACAATATATATACTTTATAAAGACAACAACCGGAACAATGAGAAAAGAAAAAAAATATTTATATAAAGTTATATTGTATAAGATTGTAAATGCAAATGAAAATCAAACTTCCACAGCTGACTATATTTGGAATTGACTCCCGTGTGGATTGGTGGCCCTCGACTAAAAAAAAAAAAAAAAAAAAAAAAAAAAAAAAAAAAAAAAAAAAAAAAAAAAAAAAAAAAAAAAAAAAAAAAAAAAAAAAAAAAAAAAAAAAAAATCCAAAACAAAGGATAACAAAATCCTTATTCATCAAGCATCGCGTTCAAGCCTTTTATTATCGTACACTCTCAATGTGTGTTTTTTTTTTTAAATTTTATTTTTACTTTCCATGTTTGTTGATTTTGCGGGGAAAGAGTATTAAGTGGCATTGAAAGCATTGTACTTAAATATAAAAGGGGTGTACCTCTTATATACGCGTTTTAATTGAAATGCAAATAAATTTTTTTATCGACATATTGCGGCCTCAACAATTTCATCAAAGGATTAAATTATTTTTTTATTATTTTTATCTTTCTAAATGACCAATATGTAAACAGTATCAAATTGATTTGAATAATGAACAGAAAGAAACTAAATTAATAAATTAGATGAAGCAAAAAATGCTTAATGACGTAGTCGTTGTATAGTGAAATTGGATTATCACCGTTTATAATATCATTGAATTAATAGATTGTGTTTAATAATATTATGGGTTATATTGCCTGGAGGAACCAGCAGTATGATATGATATGATAAAATATAGTTGAATGTTAATGATAACAACATATACATTGTTTATTGCTGACAAGAAGACTCAGGGCGACATTGCTTTCTTCATGTACCCCTTTGTACATCGACTTGTTCTATGGGTGAATATCTAACTCTCTCTTATCTTGTCTCGCAAATATACACAGACATGTCTTCAATTTCACCAATGATTATACTCTCACACAAATTCACTCGGAGCACACGTCGAACACGATTTTAGCTAATGCACAAGCTTTGTCGTGATTTGTGTCTCGTGTCTTCTCGCTTACTGCCACACGACTATACATCTTCCTACATGTTTTTTTGTCCCTCAATATATATTAAGTCACTTTGGTCATTCATTTATTCAAATTTACATTTTGTTATCAGAAAACAAAATTACTTATGCATCAACAAGCCAATTAGATATTTTATTTTCTTACAAGAACAAGTAGCTATGTGTTCTGTCAATTTAAAATGAATAAATGAAAATTTATAATTATCGAAATTTATCTTATCTATATTTGTAAATTACATTTTGAAAAATTACTCGAACCCGTTATTTTTAATTTTTATTTATATAACTAAAAGAAAAACTATTTTGATTCATGAATTTGACGAGTTAAATTTTTCCAATTTTCCAACAAATCGTAGCTTCAATGTGTCACTAAAAAAATTTTATAAATATACTTCTATGACAAAGAAAAATAATTGAGCATGTGTCAAGCTCGTTAAAAAACTTGTAGCGTAAAATTCAACTCGGTTTATCAAAATACATATATATTATATATACACAAACATGTTAGTTGTTACTAACATTTTGTGTGGCTTTTGTTCTTGACTTAAAGGCCCCTTAAATTTTCTAGAAAATATATATACGTACACACATGAATATTTTGTTATTTAAGTGTCAGGCCGTTTCGGACTTTGTACAACACACACGACACTTTGTATATTTACGACGCTTTTCTAACTGGCTAAATTAACCGAGAATTATTATTATTTAAAACTACCTCATACTCTTGTCTCATGTCGCTTCCTTTTATCATCCTTACCTCCTATTGCACCCTTTATTCCTTTTAAAACCAAGAAAGTCTCGCATTTTGCATCGTTGTGGATACGTGACCGAGAAGATAAGACCAACGAAGGACGTCGTTAGTCTCACTGAACGCCGGAAGTATCACATTGCACGCAAGGACTTTGACCATATTCCCTTTTATTCATTTTGAAAAAAAAAAAAATCTATTTTCTCTTTCTTAGAGCTACCTGTTTTTTGATTTCGTGTCCTACTGCCACTTGGATTATCGGTGAAAATTCTTCATCACAATCAACCCAACCACCCTCGACTCTTTTCACGCTGTCTTGTTATCGCAAAAAAAAAAATAAATAAGCAAAACGACAAGACCAAACGAGACACAGACACAATAAAACACACGCACACATTGCTTTAATTATTCAACTCATTTTCTTAATTTTATTTTTATATTTTTTCATGGTCTTTAGACCTTAAAGGTGCCACATCCGTGCATCATGATACACAAGAGGTACTTAATTGTTTTTTTTCTCCTTCGCAGTACTGTGATACATTTGGATATATACTTTACGATTGTGTCCACTGATTCGTCCTCAGTAAATTTATAACATTTAGTTAAAGAGTAGACTTGAGAATTATTAATGAAAAAAAAGCTAGAAAAAAATGAATATGAAGTAGATAAGGTATATGCTAATGAATGAAATAAAATAAAGAAAACTTGAAGGCAAGTGATTTAGTTACAACGTTAGTTTGGTATAGAAGCTCGATAAATTCGGATAATGGAATTTATCACGACGTCGCAAGCCAGACGAAGAAACTACCTGCCCATCTTTACTGCGACAAAGTTCCTCTTTATTACACTATCAACATGAACGTTACTCTATGTACAATTTCAAGTCTATTTGACAAATTTTTTATCAAATTTAAATTTGTTGATCAAGTTTGCTTCATTATATTTGTATAAACTATTATTAAAATTTTATATTTATAAATATTTTGTTAATTGGATTTAATAAAAATTAATTGATAATTTAAAGACACGATGGGATAAAATATAGTAGAAAATAATTGGGAAAAAAGAAACCAATGCAAATGAAAAACGAAGGATAAATAAACGTATAAGCAAAAAATAAATTGAAATGAGAAATAAAAAAAAATAAAAAAGGTAAAAAAGCACAGCACGCAATCCTCGCACGACGATGTGAATTATTTGGGTTTACTTCCGTCCCGAGCGAGTCCTCTGGTATGAGTAGAGATCCGTTCACGAAGAACTTTAGCGGCTTTGCGTGTATTATTCAACATGCTGCATATTTCAATTGGCATAAAAAGAGCACAATGTACCAAAGAAAAAATACAATAAAAAAATTGCATAATGAAAAAATACAGAGGTCATGATTTTTCCTCTCAAATATTATTATTTAGTTATTTTCTTTTCGAGTCAAACTTTTCTTTTTTTTTTTTTCGTCGGACAATTTGCAATATAAATGTTATTAATGAAATAAAAAAGAATAAAATATTACAAATCTTACCTTTATTTGAAGTATCCAGCTAATCGATTTTGGAAAATTGCCAAATAAATGGGTCACCATGAAATGGAAAAAAGGTCGATCCAAGAAAACATCGAAGCACGTTTTATTCAACTGAAAAAAAATAAAATATAAGTAAAATTTTTAAAAGACATTGAATTAATTCAGTTGAAATATTTTAAACTGGTATTATTCATTGATATTTATGAGGATAAAATAAATAGGTTCATATATTGAAATATATCTCTATGTAATGACCTCAAAGACATTGAAAAAATAAAAAATAACTTTGTTGTTAAAATATAAAAATAAAACTATAAAAAAGTATAAGAAAAGTGGAAAAAATGTAGCAGTTGAAGAGGCATGAATAAGTAACGTGGGAAAATTGTTGGCGACGATACACCCTGGTTTGCCATTTATACATAGAATGAAACGTCTGCAAGTATACCCCTGAGGCTAAACAAAATTATTTGCACATACGCATTACAGCACTTTACACTATAAATAACAATGAATATTATTCTCAAGAGTGCAAATGAGTTAATGTATCTTTTTTTTTATTTTAATTTACTAAATAATCAATATAATTTTCAATGGTAATTTATTTTAACTATCAACAATTAATTGTCGTCACGTTTTGAATTTTAAATAAAATTTTATTTCCCATTTTTTAAAATTCAATTTAAAAATTTTAAATTGAAAATATATATTTGCAAAATGTAATTTCTTGAAAAATATCTTTCGGTAAAATATTGCAAAAAATATTTCAGTAATATTATTGAAATTTGAAATTTATTTTTAGAAAATTAATATTTTTCGATTTTTTATTTTCGAAAATATTGCAAATCATTTTTAACAGATCAGTTTTGTAAATGATAAATAATTTCTCATTGATGTAATGTTAAAGTTTTCTCTTTTTTTTTCTGTTTTTTAAATAATATATTGTTTTTAATTTTTTGCGCCCAATTTGAATATATATATAACACTGTTGACGTTGCTTTGCTACTATATGGAACGTGACACGCATTTTGCAATGCAAGGTTGGCATTTGGATTCACACTGCATGCTAATGCCTTCGAAAATCAGAAATGTCAACGTAACTTTACTGAGCAACCTGTCCGCCTACAATCGGTAAATTCTAAACAGATTCAATTCGATGCCCATCGAGCCTTGTGACGATTTACAAACGACCATTTACACTGGCTATATTTTATTCTCTTTGTAACTATTTTTCGTTCTCAACAACCCCTTTAGTAAATTAAATTCAAAAACAAAATAAAAACTATTACATACAAATTAATTACAATTTAAATAATATTAAATCAATTATGTTTGCAATATATTTCGTAACTAATTCATTATTTAATTTATTCTGTTTTAGGTAAGCGAGTTTATTAAATTCATCAGCAAACTTTTAATAGTACTACGTAAGTTTAAATTAATAATTTTTAAATAAATAAATACACAGAAATTAGTCTTTGAATTTTAGATTAATTTGATTAATGTTAAATATTTATTTTAACAAAGTGACCAAATGGTATAATCTAAATCGTATGTTACGTTTAAAAAAAAATTTGAAAAAAATACTGAACAATTGAAAATTTATTTGAAATTTAAATCAGTTTCGTATAGAAAGTTAAATATAAAATGAATATGTCGAGTAAATTGATTATTAAATACTATAATTTATTATTAATATAGAATTTTAAAAATAACGTACGAATAATGTTATGATGTGAATTATGGAATTGTACTTTTGAATATTCAATATCTACATCCTGTCTTCACTCAATTCTTGTCATTTATTTAGTTAAAAAAAAAAAGCTGTCAGATAAAAAAAAAAACCAATCAAGTGACATTGTTGAAAATTTGTGATGTTAAAATACCAAAAGAAAATGATTTATATTTTTATATTAGTATTCTCAGTTGGAACGACAAAATGCAGGTCATATTTTATACCTCATTAAGTTTTTGGTTGCACTGGCAGTTCACGCGCTTCTAATGTCCCTTGATATTAGCTTTCGCCTTTCAAATATAGGTCACCAGGAATTCTCGAGTTTGCAACCAACATGTCAGCTGAATTTTTTTTTCTACTTTTCAATTTCCTTATTTCTTTCGCTTGCAATGGTATAAATTCTTTTTTTTCCATGACCTCATTTTTATTTTCAATAAAAATCAATCATCACACAAATTTCAAATATTTGTTTGTGTAATATTGTTTAATTTTTTATTCAAGTAAATAAAAATATCCCAATATCATTGTGAAGAAAAAAAAAACCAAATTGTTCAAATAAAATACTATTCAAATCAAAATATATTAAATTTTGTGGAGAAAAAAAAAAAAATACATCAAATATTTAGTAATAACGGAAATTAAAATGGAACAAGCACAGTATGCTTTCATAATCCAATCGATAAATGAAAATTTATTTTATATTAAATTCAGTATTATTTTGTAAAATGAAAATCAGGTCATATACAAAATACCAAATGTATATTTGGGACACTAGAGAAATATTACACGTTCAGTTAAACAAACAAAAAATTATTCAAAATAAAAAATAAAAAAAAATTATAAAATTTAAGCGACAAACGAGTTTTAAATAGTTTTATTTTTCTTAATAATTTAATTTCATTATTTTATCAAGTGAATAATTTATTTTTTCTGCAAATAAATAATTTTATAGATAATAAAATACAACATGAATGTTGATGTTGTCATACAGGACATGTTGACTTGTTACATATCCAAGAAAGGACAACGAGTTGTTCTCTTACTAACACATGTGTGGGATGAATATTTATGTCTTGACAGTCATGAAAATTATTGATATCTAACGGGAGCTATTGTCACTATTAAATCATCAAATAATTGTAAATTATTAAAACCGTTATTTGAGAAGGTAGAAAATAAATTAAACCATCATTTGAATTATGAGATGAGAGAAAAAAAAAGAAGAGTTATTTCATCATGTGATAAACATAATTTTACATTGATAATAATTATTAATTCAAAGTAACTTGGTTGTTCACCTATATATTTATTATACAAATATAATATCGTGATCGTGTATGGGTAAATACAAACTAACATAATCGATTGGATCTATCAGCATCCACTAATTTCCTGTGATGAAGGTGAACACAGCCTGGTTTATCATGCGTATGTAAGTACCATGATTTGACATACATAAATATATGAGATATATCTTGTATAACTAGTAAATGTACTTTACCAAGTAACGACAATCAAATACATAAACTATACATACACTGTGTCACTCTATAAATATATATACACATCGATGAATTATATTGATTCATCTGGTAATTGGCACTTGGTTGATTCAATACAAATTCAAATTTAATATCAATACTATAAAACCGAAATAAATATTTTAATATTCCATAAACAATTTGGAAAAGAATTTAAATCATTTGAAAAATTTAATAATACAATTAATAGTCTAAATAATGAAAATTAATGATACTTGAATTGCACTGATAGCTAATTTTTAAATAAATTATTATAAAATTAATATTAAATGTTTTTCATCAGTGGCTAAATTCACATTATTAATATTAAAATTGACTGAAAGAAAAAATAAAAATAAAATGCATGTAACAATACAATGAGAGTGCATTTAAATTTAAACTTAACTTTTTTTTTTATTTCGATAATTGTGTGTGTATATGTACGTGACATCCGGTCAATATTAAACTTTTGAAAATGAGTCAAGATGATGGGTGCCTCACCTATCTTCATTATGATGTGCGTAACGTTGTCACTTTGACGATTAAATAATAAATATATATTTATAAATAAAAAAAAAATATATATCCTTTTAAATTATATAAAACGCCCACCATGAAGGTAGAGTTCACACAAGTTTAACATAAAAATACACACTCGCATTAATAAATGAATAAGCATTTAACACGCAATGAAAAAAAGTATGGAATATAATAGCTCCATTTGTAGGAACAAAATTATATTTTTATTTTTCTAATGCAGAAGAAAGGCGAAAAAATAAAATGTCGCAGGCGAAAAGTGAATATGTCAAAAAGCAAAACAATATTTAACTTTATGATTTTACAAAAAGACTCGCATATTCACCCACGTGTCTAGCACACATCAAATAAATATACTTGTATATATGAATTTAGAGAAGACAACACAAATATATGTATGATGAGTATACCTTGGCTGTGCATCATAATACCAATGGTATTAAATCATACTTAATTTATTCGCAGTGGTTTAAAGTGATTTAATAGCTGTCACAGAATGCCACAAGACTTATGCATTTATGTTTATTCACTGAAAGGCTTAATACATATCAGATCAAAAACCAACAAATAATATTTACATTCAGTAAGTTTACTTGAATTTTTTTTTAATTTTATCATGTATGTATTGTTGGTTTTTTTTTTCCCCATTTGTTTATTAAAAATAAATGAAATTTTTTCATACAAAAGTCACTGTAAGCAAGCTTTTTGTATGAAAAAACTCTTGTCAGTTATCGTTACCTGTATAGACGTTATAATTTTTTTTTTTTTAATATTATTTTTGTCACTTTAAATTACTTATTCATCGTGTCAAAACTGATGTGAATTTAATTTTTTTTTTCTATTGTATGATACGTGAGTTATTACTTTGAGAAATTTTTATTTAAAGAGTTAAAAAAAAATTTAAAAAAGAAGTTTTTTATTTAATTTTGTGGGAATTGAATAGAAGTAATAAAATTAGACAATTGAAAGAAAATTTATTGTGTTGTTGAATAATGATAACTTTTCTATTTTTTTGATAATCAAAAACTGATGGCTAGGATTTCCGGGTTTTAATCGTGCTTGTGGGGTCCAATCGATGGACATGGAATACAAATGGTTTGTCCATTATTTTTCAGGGACGAATAAGTAATACCGGTGCGTGTGTCATGATAATTTATATCGATAGCTCATGAATACGATCGAAATCTCTTTGAAATTTACTGTTCATTTTTACCCATCAAATTAAGATATATAAAGAAAAATTTTATACGCAAAAAGTATAATAAAATTCAAATAACCAATATAATATTCTAAAAGATATAATTATGACGAATCAATTTTTCTTTAATTTTCATACAGTAAAAAAATAAAAACATAAAAATTGTGAGCACCTCGTCACAGACAGTGGAAATAGGCGAGAAATAAAAAAATTTTAATTACAAAAGAAAAAAATAAAATGTGTGTAAAATGTAATGTACAATGGACGATAAAATAGAGGTAGAAAATGAAAAAAATAAATTCATGTTACTGTGTAACATTATAGTGCTACAAAACGTACAGTTTTAACTTTAGTCGAGGTTAAAAAGTGTGCTCTTGATGGGACGTAGAATTTTTTGTCACAAAATATATTTTATATTGCATCAATTATTCTTTGATTTAAAATAAACTCGATTAAAAATTAAAAATTTATTAATAGAAGAAAAATAAAATTTTAATTAAATACAATTTGGCTTGAATTTTATTTAAAATTTATCGATAAATTTTTGTTTCTATTATTTGAATAAAAAATAAATAGAATATTCGGTACTTGTAAAAGCCTGTTTTTTATCTCGCTTTGTATAAACACACCCGAGTGAAAAAAAAGCACTCTTCTTACAAAAGAAAAGAGGAAAAAAAAAAGAGAAAAAAGTAAAATACAAAAAAAAGAAAAAAATAGGGTACATTGAATACATATAGAAACCTGAAGAGACTCAAGATGAGAAACAGAAAAGCTCTTTCCCATGTTGGGGGGCTACAAGAGATATCGAAAGCTCGACCAATTAGGATAATGGTTTCACTCTTATTCTATACTTGGAAACTAAATTGATTTATTTTCTTGTGGATACCGATCAAAAGAAATATTTTTTTATAAATAAATAAATATAATATACTTGAATAAATATTTCCATCGTTTCAGTGATTCGATAATAAATTAACTTTTTTTTCAATTCAAATTTATTATACAAATTAACCAAGTTAATTTCAATCTGTGGTTAATATATCAAAATTTCCGTTTTATTTATTTTTAACATCATCAAGTTTTTTAATTTATTTAACTTTTAATGATTCTATTGGATATCAATTATTATTAAAAATAATTTTTACATGAATAAAATAAAATGATAATTATTAAATGAGGAAATTGATTGAATTACATCAACTTTATTCAAATGTTAATTATCTATTTTGAAAAAATTAAAAAAAAATCAAATTCAATTAATTCACGTGTTAAACTATTTAACTTTAAAAAGTTTCTTTTTATTTTTTTTTTTAATTTGAATAATATCGTATTAATTCATGGGTAAAAAAAAAAAAATTATATATCAAATAAGACATTTAAAAAGTTTGTTGAAAAATGAAAGCCATCATCCAGACAACTTCAGGCACCACCTGTCTGTCGGATAGTTGCCAAGTGAATTTCGCGGTCACACCATGCTCGACAACATCACCAGATGATACGCAATTGTTCGAGCAAGTGAAAAAGAAAAAGAAACAAAATAATAATAGCGATAATTTTAAAAATGAAATGAAAAAAAAGTAAAAATCATACACTTCCGTCGCGGAGGCCGTGACAAGGGTCAGTGATGCAACTGCGAGGGTGGATGATGGGTCCGAATAAAGAGAAATGTGCGAAAACAAATTTCAAAATGGCAGAAACGCGATACGAAATTCCAACGAATACATATATTTATTAACACATACAAAAATCCATGATGCTCGTCCAACTCGTTAGCATTGTCGACGAGATTCATTATTATGCAAAACTCGTACTATACCAACAACGACCAACGACGATGAGTCGCACATTTGTTGATGGTATTTTGCAAGGGAGAGAAGTGAACGAAAAAAAAAATGGAAAATGAGGTGGGTTATTTCTATACAAGTATAGAATCGATTGGAGAGTCATTCGAAAATAGCAACTGCATTACAGTCATTCAGTTTTTTATCATGACTTTCAATGGGTCATAAGTAAACCATCCAATTAGACTCAAAAAAAAAATACGCAAATCATTTAAACTGACATTGAAAAATATAAAAATGATATTTTCAAAAAATTAAGCTGTATTTTTCAATGATAATAATGATTTTAGCTTTTTTTTTCAATAAATAGCAAATCTCTTTCATACATTTACCAGGTGTTTTGAAATTGGAGCTACTATGCTGGAATTTATTTGTGATAAAAACCACCACAAAGAATGAATGGAAAAAAATTTAAAAACATGACTTGATAGAGTTGTACATAGAAATGAGATATATGTATGTATATACTGAAGAAAAAGATTACAAAAATCCTGAATCCAGAACACAGTGTATTGTTAGAGTATACGAAAGAAGATTTAAACTTTTTTTTTTCAAGAAGATGGAAAAATAAAAAATATATAAAAATCGCAAATGTACGTGACATACCGTTGAAAGAACTCGTGACATCCTGCCTCACGCGTTCACCCATGCATTGAAGGAGGAATCGTATTTCCATTTGACACTTTTTCTTTTGATAAAAATTTACTTTTACATCAATAGCTGAAACACAAACCAAGATAAACTCATCAAAAAAATATCTCATAAAATTTAACAAAAGATCAATTTATAAAAATGAAAAATCTAATTAAGAAAGATTAAATTTCAAGTTATTGGATGTACACCAAGTTGGATGATGATGAATCTAGTTGTTTATATAGGTGGTTAACATTAAAGTGGAATAAACTTGTGAATACTTGGACCGGAAATAACCTTCATTGCACATCATGCTTCAATCCTCATACTGATCGAAGTTGATAAAGTTTTGTGGTTGTTGGGTGTTTGTGGTTTTTCACCAAAACTCTAAACAGAAATTTCTACCAGGTTGTTTCTTCCCTCATGCCCTATATTGTGCCCTCATTTTATTTATTTCAACTTATTTTTTTTTTTACTTGAAAAACTTATAGATACATATCACTGGGTATGTGAAAATAAAATCCATTAAATATGATTTATAATGAATGATAAAATTGTGAATAAAATAAAAAATAAACTAATAGATTTTTTTAAATGGTCAACATATCATCATCAATGTCTACCCACTTGACAAAGCACCACGTGCAAGTTACTACATAGAGCCCTATGCGAAGTCTAAAACGTTACCTTGGGGGTTGTATGTGTGTGTGGCTTGGGATCCGGTCGCTAAACCATTAAACATATAACTGGGTTTTTGGCTAGAGGCTACGGACATTCTTGAATTAAGTGTAATTGATTGCCAAAAACGATGCGCAAGTTATTGGGGTTGGTACCCGATAAATTTTAATTAGAGGCGTATTTTCGATCTCTATGGATTTCAATTTTTTTTTATATCAATGTTTTATATACCACTTTTTGTTCATTTTATTGAGTGAATTTATATAAACCTGCGGAGTTTGTATCAATATGTTTTTTCTACGGTTTTCATGGAAATGTAAGATCACTTTGTCTATTTTTAAAGTCAACTTTTCGACTTTAGAATTGTTGTTTTATAATTTCTAGAGTGTTTTTCGCCTATATCCATTTCGAAAATGAAACACTTTCTTTATTTTTTTTTTTTGTGTAGCCTAGATACATATATTTCCAAAAATTGTCATTTCACTTTGCCAACATGTTCTGTTTTATTATTTATCGTCAAAATTCACGGTTTCAAAACGTCAGATTTTTTTTTAATCCGAAAAGAGACACACAAATGACACAAATCTACTGATAACTTTTCTCATTAGAATTTAATTCATTTTTTATTTGAGGATGAATTCTTTTTTATATTTTAGTTTCAATTAGTGGAACAGATTTTTTTTTTTTCACCGCAATAGGATGTTAAAAAGTAATCTGAAGATTAATGCCAATACTCGACCCAGAAAACTTTTCAGGATGATCCCAAGTTTTAGCCTACATAAGAGTGACACAATTTTATACTATCCAACTAGCAGCAATCAATGTCACTGACAAAAAAAAAATTCAAGCTATATCATTTATGCCCTCCTCTCGTTTCGGAAAACAAATCAGTTTTTCATTTTTATTATTTCGAAATTCTCTCGAATCCAAGATAATAAAAAATATGATTTTTTTTTTATCAACTCATGCAGATGATAAACGGGGCTGTGATTTAATTTTGAATTCAGAAATACAGTAAGGGTAAAAGAACCGACATATATAATAATCCTTCCAAGCCAATTTTGTGTATAAGTATACCCACAAGTAAAGAATAATACAAGGCTGTATACCTTATACCTTTAATGCGGTCGTTCACAGTACTGGTAATGGCTCCTTATGATTTAGCGAGAGTGTTTTCTTACTTTTACATGAAAGTGGTGGCCACGTAATCGTTTGTCAAGAAACGCTGACTCTCTTTTACTCTCTTTATTTTTTATTTTATTTATTTATGTTTATTTTTATTTTTCCATGAAGAACTCTTGAAGGCAAAGAAGATTGTGCTTAGCCAAGGTTCAGTCATATATACGGACACATTGAGCGCATATACGAATCCTCGACACCGACACTGGACTTGTGGTCGCGCCAAGAAAACAAACCACGCAATAATTCACCATCATCGCTATTAAAGACTATTTTCAGGGATGAAGAGTAACGATACGTCTCTCACAAACATACCCCGAGACACCATATACCATCAAGTGTTTCATTTCTATTTTTTTTGACCGCATCATAAAGAAAATATTATATATATATAAAAATGAGTGTTGCAAAAGAATAAAATATGTTTATTTCTTTTATTTATAAAAATACAAACTATTGGTTTTTTACTCTATGAAATTAATTTGTAATAAAAAATCAAAATGAAATGATCTAAAAG
Source organism: Aphidius colemani (assembly GCA_030523065.1). Taxonomy (NCBI): domain Eukaryota; kingdom Metazoa; phylum Arthropoda; class Insecta; order Hymenoptera; family Braconidae; genus Aphidius; species Aphidius colemani. The sequence continues at coordinate 153,797 of JAPYYR010000036.1, read as the reverse complement.
CAATTGACCCTTGACATCGAAAATAGTTTAGATAAGTTTGAGCAAGTGCGGTTATAATTCTGGTTTATATTCAAAGGATGTCGACCAATCTGTAGTATCTGAGAAGCCAGACACAAAATTGTCTGGTCGAATATATTAGCATGCTACCAAGTAAGGACGGTTATCAACACACTGGATTGTTGACCGCGTGTCTCGACTCTAAACTTAACCAGCAAGACTATGGCTTTTCCTCAAGGAATAAAAATTAAAAAATAAGAAAAAAGAAGATCAAAGGATCGTTTCGTAATTTCAACCTTGTACCAATCACTGGAATTTAAAATGAATAAATAAAAAACATGAGAAAGGACATGTCTTGGACGATGTTTTACGATAGACTAAGGATTTTTTTATATTTTATTTTTACCACACTTTGAGTATGCGAATCTTGGCTTCTTGCATTTGCTTTATAGGCTCTTAACACGATTCACTGATAATCACAGGTACGTGCTTACTCTTTCACATCTCTCGGGGTCGGTCAGGTTTTTAGCTCGATACTGCTGCTTGGGGCTTTAGTCACGCAATCCTATCACACACGCAAACCGTAGCGGTATTTTTACTTGTAGCACAGACTACTATCATCCATTAGGAACAAAATTAATAGAATTAAAAAAAATATGATAATAATAATCTATAATATTAGATAAAACGATTATTTGTTCAAAAAAAAAACAAAAATTGATAATGTGTTTGTCTGATTGATGGTAAATGGTATATATTTAATTAGTAAATTGATATGAAATACATATAGATATATCTTGTTATGTACTACTCATCTCAAGTTACCCTCTTGTTCTTCCTAACGATTCAATAACTAGAGCATACACAAACAATCGCATGGATGCCTTGGACAATCCACTTGCCTACATTGGTCGTCTCCTTCAGGCTGTACTTCTAGATATACAACAATCAGTGTTATATAATACAATGCGCGCATCATCTTGACAACTTATATAACAACAACGACAACTGGGGCGTCAGGGACAGAAATCTAACTTGACGGAAACACTCGTGAATCGATCATGACAAAAACAAATCACATATTATTTGTTCAATAATTCACATTGACCCTTGAACTTTATGTGATGATCTTATGGGCATTTAATTAACGCCAGACACATTCTTCAAGGTTTGAATGCGTGCAAAGAATATACTTTAGACAATAAATGAGAGTAAAAAATATTTCTATACTATTTCGAGTTTTAAGGCTTAAAAAATAAGTGGTTAAAGCTAAGGTTAATTCAAGAAGCATCTTTCGCATGAGTGGCTCACAACATAAACAACCTACGTGATCTCTGAGACCGTCTGTATTCTTTTTGAATAGATTTTTTTCTTTTTTATACATAGTTTATTCATTTTTATTTTTGTTCTTTGGCAACGCCATAGGGTCTCAACTTATACCAGACGTCTTGGTGCTTCTGGCGATACGCATGCCACGAATCGAGTGTAACTCACAGGGTATTCGCCATCGTGGTATCACATCGTAACCAAAGCCCCGCTGATTCTTGGACACGTCTTAATATTTTTTTATTTTTTTTTATTACAACTTTTGTATAACTTTTTTATTTATTTATTCTTTTTTTTTCTTCTAACTAGAGAATAAATGAGAGAAATTTTCAAAGTTTTTAAGTGAAAAATTCGCTCAATCGATTACGACTTTTTGGATTTTTCAAGTCTAATGGAGACCCAAAGCTTTTATACCCTCAGGTACTTGATAGTAAAGAGAACGGAAATGGGGCGAAAATGGTCCAATAAATGCGAATGAGGTTATATTCACGTGCACGGTCACAGATGGAATCACGTTCAATGTTACTTTTTCGTTTTCACAATTTTTTTTTTCTTTTTAATCTATTCAAACGTATAATATTAGTAGATTTTTCTTTTTTTTTCTATCAAATTGACTCATTATACATTTTATTTAAATAAAAAATATTTAAATAATATCACTCGAGCTTTTTTAGGTTTAAATTAAAATACATATAAAAAGAATATGAAAAATTGTTGGATAAAATAGAAGAAAAAAAAAAGTACAAAATAAAGCTAGAGAAAAATAAAAAAAATAGATATTTTATAAAATTGGCTGGTTGATCGATCTGAATGACAGAACAATCCAATTAGCCGACCAGTTCATCGAGTAAATTTGGCTTTGACTCAATGAAAAGCATTGCACCACCAAATAAAGCTCTCATCATTTTCCCACCCTGTTGAGTTATATTCTCATACACCCATATATATATACTGTTTTCATTAAACTTTTGTTTGATCAATGAATATTTTTTATACTCCAGTTTTATAACATTTTTAAACATCAGACTAATTTAACTGTATATCAAGCTGAACAAATTGATAATTAAAAAGAAAAAAAAAATTTTGCTATTATATAAAAACTAATGAATGAAAATAAAATTGATAAAAGAAATAAAAAAAAAACGACCATAAAATATTAAATGTTAAATACTCAACGAATACGATTAAAATAAATTAATTTATAATAACTGAATTTTATTTTGGTGTATATGTTTAATGAATTTTTCAGATAATCATCAAATTTAATATGATAATAAAAGCTGTGAGAGTATTTGGACATTAAATTTGACAGGTTTGTATTTGTGATTGCTTTTGGTAAGGTTGAAAAAGTCTCGAGTCAAGAGTACAATGAACAAAGAGTCAAAAATAATATGGGGGAACAAGGACTACGAGGACAATGTGATTGTTGAAGATGTACATGGACGAGTTTGCAAGTTTTTCGGAGGAAGAATAAGGAGATAAAAAAATTAAATGAGGAGAGAGGAGGAGGAGGTGGAAGAGGAGAAGGAGGGGGAGAGGACGGACTAATATGTAGTCCTCCACCGGCCTGCTCTTGTCCCCCTTTTCCTCTGTATACGATATATCTTCAAAGAGTGACCATTGTTAGTAACTTTTATCCACTTTTTTTTATATATTCTTCTTGTTTTTTCTTCTCTTTTTTTAGGTATATGTATATAAATAAAAAAAAATTAATAAAATAAAAAAAAAGTATTCTTATCCTCTCCCTGTTCTTTACCCAAAAAAAAAACCACCACATTTATCGGACTATTATTTGCCTCGGGCAAAAGATCTTCAACTACTATATAACCACAAAAACTCTTACAACTTTTTATCAACCCGATTACTCCTTATCATTCAACAACTCAATCATTTCATTTTAAAACTTTATTATCCTTAAAATAATCCTATAATTTTATATATACCTTGATTAACTCCAATTAAAATACCATTATCAACAATCATTAAAAATAACTCATTATAAATTTGAAAAATGACTATATGTTAAATTGATTCATCACTATATGTTCAGCTTGATATATGCTTTGTTATTTTTCTGAAATATCTTTTTATATATTCTCTCTTTTTTTCGCATGTTAACAGTTTATTTTTGCCACCTCACGTTTCTATATATATATATATTTAATATTAAATGTATATAAATTCGCAAGAAAAAATATATCGGATGATGGGCATGAGGAATGATGCTTGAAAAAAATACTCAGGTCCCCTAGTGTTTGAAAAAAGAAAAAAAACTACAAATGAAAAAAGCGAGTGCATTATTGGCAGGGAAAAAGAATTCCCTCATCTTGCTTCCACTTTTTTTTTTGCAAGCGAATGGATAATAAAGGCCTATAAAGACGATGAGAACATAATAGAAGACTGATGATTCAAAGCAACACATTCTAAGCCTGTCGTATCACTCATCGACACCTTTCCCTTGTGCACAAAAATATATATTCAATCAATTCTCATACTCATCAATATAAATGTTTATCAAAGTGATAAAAAATAATAATAATAATAAAGTTGACTGACAATACATTCGATCAAAAAATATCATATTCAACAAAATAAATTTCTGTAATTTTATTTTTTATCAAATATCTAGTTTTTTCTTTTTACTTTTCACTCAACTTGCTTGATTGTATGCATATGTAATCAAAAGAAAAAAATTGAGTCATAGATAAAAATATATAATAAAAATAATAATGTATTTTTGAATTTGAACATGTAACGAATACGATAAAAGTAGATGTTTGATATATATGTGAATAATGTCAAAGGTGAGAAAGGCGAAGAGCCAAGTTGCAAAAGAGAGATATGTAATATCCGGTTGAAGGATCATGGCCAAATTCAAAGAGAGAATATTTGCCAATGCGTGGAGTTGAAACGAGGTGGGTTTTGGTTATATGTCTGAAGAGGGTGTGTTAAGCCATAGCTATATAGAGAAAAGAGAGAAATAGAAAGGGGCAAGAAATGGAAAGGATAGAGAGAACTATCTCGCACTACCAAATGACAAATGGAAACCGCAAGATTGCGCCTCCGACATCCAATTAGCCCATCCTTTTCAGTCATATACTATCTATATATATGTACACCCCATGCATTCCTCTTCAACTGACTCTTTCTCACATCAAAAACCTTCTGTCTTTTATCTCAATACATATATATGTGCATGTATGCTTTATGCTCTCACGTTGAAAACCACCCTTGTCTGCAATAACCCTTCCTCGACCCTGTCAGGTGCAGGGGTCAACGTCAGTCCCCAATATTTATATACAGACATAATAACACAAATATACACATGGATTTTCATATGTATTTATCTATCAGCGTGTAAAATAAATAGAAAATAAGGAAATCTCAAATTCGGTTTCAACGTTGACGACATCTAACGAACCAACTTCAAACGCAGTCGTTATTTTTTTAAACAAAATAGACGTATAATATTCAAAACTCGAAATTATATTGTTATTTAACAATAAAATAATTTTAATTTATATTTTGAAAAAAAAATCTAATTAATAATTCAACTGTAGATGGAATAAAAATTTAATTTAGATAACTTTGTCTTCGAGATTTGCATTAGTCAAATTTATCAAAAGTGATTGTTTTAACTTTTAAACATTGAGGTAGGATAAAATAAACGAACACCCTTTAGCTGAATGCTTTAACGTATCAAGCAATGTGTGTGTGTACTTAAATGTGATATAATGCACACGTATTTAAATTGATGGGGTGAGAAAATTCGAGTTGGGTTATATACAAGAGAGAAAACGATAGATAAAATATAGCCTACGGGTAAGCTCTTCATTTTCACATGAAAATGCTGGCTGCCAAGAAATCCATCGAGTTAAAAATAGTCATGTGGACGATTGTCAATTTGAAATAAAATTAAAAATTTAACGTATTATAATTAAATAAAGTATAATTACATATGACAAATGAATTTTATTAATGTGATATTATTTTTTCTTTCTTTTTGTAAGTTTTACTTTTCTGGACTAACATCGATCACTTTTTCACATGGCTGACATATTCACAGTGACATATACAAAATTGTATATAGTTAAAATAAATACGTGGGTGGTTTTTGTAATAAAAAAAATATGAAAAAAGAAAGAGAGAAATATCCGCATATTAAAGAACGAAAAGAATCTTTAATAAATTTTTTAATGTCAGCAGAAAAACCGGATGTCGTGATTTAGTGTTTGTTAGGCATGTGGCAACCACGTTCGTTTGAGTTCAACGACAAACTACTTCGTTACTAATTGCTCATTAGGTTGGATCACAGGAATTTCCCGCTACGCATAACTTGCATGTATTTCGTAACTATCTAGAGAGTCATAGGGGTTAACCCATCGATTCGCGTTCATCCCGCACTTGCTCAATAAACCCAGCCTTATACACCACCACCCACCCTACTTCATCTGGCTGATTGGTGTTGATCGGATGCTACTAAATACTATGGTCATCGGAATCTAATTTATGCATATAATTACTTCAAAAATATTTCATCAAATTTATCATTTAAATAAATGCAGAAAAGAAAATAATTTATATTCAAAGTCATTATTATAATATCTCTCTTTACTGACAAAGCAAATAATTTATTTGAACCTTTTTTTTTTCAATTTTAATAATTAGTGTTCCGGAAAATGAGGTGACAGTGTTCTAGTTTTTTTTTTTTTTTTTATATTCGCTATATTGGCTTATCTTCAAAGAAATCTATTTTTTTTCCTGAGTGCTGTCTTCGAACTTTCACATCTAGATTATCACAAAGGATATTGAAATGAAAAAAATAGCCGACAATCAAATTTTTTTGGATAGAATGTACTTGATATACTTGAATAAATAAAAATTAAATTATTGAAAATTTCTTTATTTATGTCACGAAAAAATGTTTGTAAAAGAAAATTTATATGTATTTTTAATTAATGTTTTTAAAGATCTTGAGTGCATACTCATGTATATGACGAGAAGAAGAAGAAGCAATATATTGAGCTCTTGTAATTAATTAGATGAAAGTTTGATGTTGCAAAGTTTGGCCTAATTATTATCAAAGCTAAGAGAATATTATTCTGAATATCTTGGAAAACAACTTGATCAAATTACATATTAATAACAAGTTTGTTTATCAAAAATATTAATATTATTCGTATTTTGTTTGTCAAATGATACTTTATATAAATTAATTATGAATACTGTATTTATTCGAGTCATTTTTTTTTACAATCTATATAGAAAGCTTTTTTTTTTCTTTCGTCTTCAGAATTTTTGTTTTTTTGTTCAACTGTCATACAAGATCCCTCAAAAGGACTTAATTAATTAAGGGACTTGTGTAGATACTTGACCTATATTACACAATGCCCCCAAGTGGTTGAGGTTCGTGGTTATACTGAGTGTCGTGGGCAACCTGAGTCACGTTAGTTTATTTTTTTTTTTTATTATTCATTCAACAAAATATAATCAAGACACGGTATTTTATAAAGTTGTAACTATATTTTTTTTATGACATTTTTTTAATTAAAAGAAATGTGAAAAATAGTTGAACAAATGTTTTTAAATAGCTGTTCAGATAATTTTCACCAAGTATACTTTTAAATGTTTTAAATAAAAAAATAAAAAAAAGTGGTTTATCATTCAAATATGCAACTTGATGCAATTTTCAAAGATTATGAAAGAAAGGCTAGTAATTAGGCCAGCGATTTTAAAAATTATAAAGTCAGTTAATAAAAACTGTAAACGAATTATTAACAGTTATATCAAAACAACTGTATTATAATATTTAAAAAAAGATTATGAAAAATATGGGAAAAATAAAATAATGAACTTGTTCAATTTACTCGAAAGTGGAAAAACTAATTAGCAGTTAATTGAATACAATCAAATTTATTCTGACGAACAGGTTTTTAAAATCCCTGAGAATATTAAAATCAGTTTTTTTTTTTTAAAAATAGATTTATAAAAATAAAATTAAAGCAAGAATATATTTAATTTTTCTGACAATAAAAATAATTTAAAATCAATTTCCGAGTTATTTTTAATAAAAACAACTTATTTAACGAAACTGCCAATCGAAATGAAACATTATAATGCTCAAAGTAATCACGAAATAAATATGGGAAAAAGAAATAAATAGTATGAAACTAATTAACAAAAGAATTTAAATAAATAAATATTAAAAAAATTATATATGTTTGTGAAAAGAATTAATTATTCTGTAAAAAAAAAAATAACGAAAAATTCATTTTCTCATTCTTTAAATATTTTTTCTATATAAGTAATGTTTTATATTTTTATTTCCTTTTCAATGTGAATTTTTTACATAGTTATTGCGTGTGTATGCCATCTACAGATCGCAAAATATCTCTATATAATCGTGCAGCAAAAAAGTGTAAGTCTGCATATTGCAACTATTATAATTATTGTGACTATATATAAATATAATATTAAAGAAAAAAATCCTAGTGAGCTGTCTACATGCCCGGAAAACAGCATAAATTTGAACCGAGGAATGTTTTTGACAAATCGCCGCGGAGATCCATGAGTTTATCGTGGGGGGTATTAAATCCTAAGTAGTCCAAATACCTACTTTGTTAATAATTTGTTCTCACATACTTTGAATAATACTCGTATTAAAAACTATCATTTTCAACCACAAGTTGAATATAAGAGAAAATAAACGACAACTCGAATGACTAGTCAACTTGAAATTGTTGATGATAATTTATTATTTTAAAAGTACATAAAATAATTATTAATCAACGGAATAAAATGATTATTTATTATATCCAGTAATAGAAATAATTATTAAAAATATTTTATCAGGAAAATTTATTTGGCATAGAAAACCGTGAGCTGGCGACGCTTACGACGAATTGTTGGACTATTTAAAACTTGGCAAATACAGATCCAACAAAATACTTGACACACTATTTAATTATATTTTATATTTAAAATTATTATCATTAAATATAAACTAGTAGTTTAGAAATATTTAATACGAAATTATGTGGAATTGATGCATTATCTTGAATAATTATTTTTGCCTCAATTTGTCGAGTGTATATAATGTTGGCACAAGCGAGTGAAATTATAATTATGGGGGCTGTGAAAAAGCTCTCAAGTGCAATTACAAAATTTTAACGTCACGTTAAAGTACAGGAGGCTGGATGTATAAGCCAGAGATGATATCTAGAATTAGCTTCATGTTGTAAAGCATTTTTATTTCTAAAAATAAAACTACCATAAAGAATAAAAAAAATTGTAAAAAGTAATGCAGAGAGAAATTGTCTTCAATCATATTTACACTTTGGCAACTACTTGGTCAATAAAAACGCGCAATTATAAAGTAAAAAAGAAAATTATTAATTAAAATTCACAAAATTAAAACAAAAATTGAAAATAAAAAATTAAATATGCATACATCAGGTTGTGTAATTGCAATTCATATAATTTTCATGGTAGACCGATTAAATGATTTATTTGTTATGTTTTTACTAATTGTAATAAAACGAAATAAAAATTCCCCAACAATTTAAAATGTAAAAATAAAGTTTTGATTAATTTTTGTTTTCTAGCAAACAAGCATAATGAATGCACAATCAGATTAAATTAAATAAAATAATTATTTAAAAATGAAATTGTTATTTAAAACGTAAAAGTCATTATTTGCAGAAAAAAAAATAAACAATAATAATTAGAGTATCAAAATGAAAATATTTTGGATGTCAGTGACAAATGGTGGCATTCCAAAATCAGTATATAGTTGTTTGTGCTCATCAGGATGCACAAACTTTGTTATTTGTTTGAGAGATAACTAAATTATGCATGCGCAATATGCTGTTGGCGAGGGTATAGAAAGTAAAAATGAAAAAATATATATAGAAAGACAAGAGAAAAGGAATAAATATGATAAATTTAGATCGTGGGCATATTATTTATACGAGCATAATGCACATCAGTGAATTGTACCAAGTTTTTAGAATTATTTTGAAGTTGCATGAATATTCAGTGAAGCATAATTAGAACAACAACAAAATAATGTTGAATAAACAAAGCTTTTATAACAACAATAATTCCAAGATAAATAATAATAATTACCCGGCATAAAATAATGTTCTTCTGTCAATATTTATTCACTCAATAGTGCAGTTAAGAAAGAAAAAAATATTTTATTTGTTATTTTATTATTTGTTGAGAATTGTGATGATTTGAAGAAATTTAAAACAAAACAAAACTAATATACTAAGTATGAGTGTAGACAAAAAAATAAATGAATAAAAATTGGAGTGGGGAAAAAAAAAAAAAAAAAAAATACTAAAAGTTGGGGCAAAAAAATAAAAAAAAGATACGACACTAGACGTCTAGACTTTTACAATAAATAATTGAAAATATTTTTAGTAAGCAGTAACATGTCAGATTGACATATTGAGATGGAGTATTAATGAAATATTGATAAATAATTTACCTTGTTAATCGAGGATTGTTATGTAACATTTAGCTGAGTAACGGCGGCCATTTCGATGGTTACATTTCCATGTCCGCAAATACGTCTGAAATGCAAGTAATTTTAAGGCTCCATATCTTATTAAATATTGATGATATACTAAAAATCAATTTACCTCGGTGATTGATGATTGTAATTTAACATTTTGATAACACTTAACACAATATTTTGACACTTTTAATAATATTTTTCGAGTAAAAATAACGCGCACATACGAACCCCGGGCATCGCAAAATAGTCACTGTGGAGAGGAGAGAGAAAATTAGAGAGAGAGAAAAATTCGTTGAGCTTTTGACCACGAGAGGTCTCTGATAATTAATGGACGCTAATAAACCCGCGAAAAATTTGAAAATGATATAGAAGCATATTGAAAAATATTTTAAATGAAAATAATGAAAATTAAAAAATTAAATATTAATTTAAACAATTTAATCATTTTAAATAAAGCAAAAGTTTTGTTATCCAAAACTCGTGACTGTGAATTTACAAGAAATAAACCAAGAAAATTTTAACGGTAGTTGAATACACGTGCGTATCTCATAAGTAATACGTGACAGCAAAGAATACGAAATACTTACAATTCGTAATACTACTACCTGTAAATATAACACAGTAAAATGAAGTGTCTGACATGACTGGTACCATGCACAAGAGAAAATTCAAGAGGGTAGAAAATTCAACAGTAACAGACGGTCACAGCTGTTTCTGTGCCTACCCCACACTGCTATTCCATTTTGAATATATATTATTTCACCTCAACCCTTCTACACCACTGACCTACATTCAAACAACAAAGAAAAAACAAATTTTACTTTTTTACACACAAAAAACAAAATTCAATATAACAATATTTAAAAAGAAAAAAATTAAATTACAACATCTTGTGTTGTTGAAATTAAATTTTTTAAAATAAATCATAAAATTTTTAATAAAATATATAAATATATAATAAAATTCTTAATTAAAAAATATTTCTGAATTTACCATACTCTTAACATGTAAATTAAAAATAAAATATAAAATGTTTATAGCAAAAAAAAAAAAAGAGAATAAAAAAGTTGAAAAATAAAAAATTAAATTTTATCATTGAATTAAAATTCTACAAGTATGAGGATTTTAAGGGTAGATACTTCCGGATACGAGAGAGTATACTCTAGGTAAAATCCCAACGCGTACAATATGGTTGGTCTCTTATTAAATGTGACGATTTATCGCTAGTAATAATAACGGTGCGGTCTGGTGGGTGCCTTTCAGCTTGTTCTCCACTATCTCTTGTATTAGTAGTTGAAAATAATATAATATTACATATATATGTGCTTTGAATCATACATATGCTTTGAATCCAGACAACTACGTGTTATAATCGTCGCCAGTGAGATTAACTATTCCTATTCCATTACTTTCCTGCATAATATGTAGATGGAAATGTTTTTTTATTTTTAAATGTATATATTAAAATATTTTATCATATGAAAGATTGAATAATATCACATAATAAATAATTTAAATCTCAGATATACATACGCATATAATATTCGTGACTTTCATTTTCTTGAAGATAAAGAAAAAAAAAAATTAAAATAAAATATATAAAATGAAAAGAAAAATTCATGGCAGAAGTTCTGATGGTAGCAGGTGTTTTCCCACGAAAGTAAAGAAACAAGTCAATGCTTCATCAGCAAATTTTAGGCAGGTTGTTTTTTCATCTATAAATAAAGTCACCTGCTTCAAAAGGGTTGAGATGGTACCTTAAAAAGAAAATTACATTTATTATTAAATATATATATTTAAAAACAAAAAAAATAATTATATTTTAGTAAATTTATTTAAATAACAATTGATAAAATTGCTCAACACAAATGTTATGCTGTTAATATCACGGAGAGTAACTAAAAATAGATGGCAATTGACTCAAAGTATCTTTGAGGCTTCTTTTTTTAACTGTATGTTATGTTACGTTATTTATTTTTAATTTTTGGCTCGTTGAAGCAAGAGAAAAGACCACCAAAGAAAAACATCAAGACGATCAGTAGACAGTACTAATTGGAATAGACAGAATTTAAGTTACCAGGTGGTAGTTAATTGGCCAAAAGTACGGGTGGTCTTTTGCTAATTGTGGTCCACACAATATGTGTCGAACTATACAAACAAACAAACAAACTTCCTGTTAAATCACAGTACTTCCGTTAATATAACTTGTTTTTTTTTTTAAACTTTAAAATGATAATTAATTAACTAATTTCCTGCTACATGTACTGTCGACTATTTTAGATAAACTAAATTTGAAAATTTATTATTTCCATTTATTTATTTTTTGTTTAAATCATTCGAGTTTCTGTTTCATCAACAGCATCTGCTTGCTCCTTCTCTGGTGAACCTTCAGGATAATTCCATTTTTGAATTTTAGCTGTGCCCCAAATTGTGAATATTGTAAAAGCAGTCATTTGAGCAATAACACATATCCAAAAAATGTAACGCCAATTGTGAAATGTATGCTGAAATAAAAATAAAAAATACATTAAATAAATGTTGAGTTATGCTGATTGAATAAATTAAAATTTTAAGTTACTCCATTCTCGGTCAATGCTCCGACAAGTGCTGGCAATACAAATGCAGATATTGTGCCTGAGAAAAAAAGAATAATTAAATTATATTCATCATTGTTGATGATTCATTTCGGAATAAAAAAAAAATGAGTAAAACTAACCAGGGAAGTTTGTCAAACCCATGAGAATTCCAGCGTAGTTTGGTGCCAAGTCATTCTGCTCCAAAAGTTAAAAAAATAAATTTAAATTAATAAACTTACAAATACAAACGACTCGAGTTTATTTATTATTTTTTAAATGACCTGATTTATAAGATGACCAACGAAGATTGCTCCACCAAGAACAATACTGCAAACGAGCATAATAGTTGTCCACATACGTTCACAGCCCATGTAAGCAATGGCAATCATAAGAATGCTTGGTGGAATGCAGCCTAAATAAGAGAAAAAAAAAATTAAAATAATAAAAATATAAATAATTCATAATGCTAAAAAGACAATATCATGATTTTAATAAATTATGATATAATTTTTAATCTACTTACTAACACCAACAGCAATTTTACGTCCAGAAGTTTGAGTCCAAAATCCTTGATTCCTACCCCAGTCAAGTAGTTTTCCAAGCAAAGGATTAGTCACTGCATTAATAAGATAAGGCGAGCAACTGATGACAGCATTCTAAAAAAAAAAAATAAATTAAATCATAAAAAACTTTTATATTATTATCCTTACGTTTCATATAAAATAATAATAATAATAAATAAATTTACACTTTTAATATTAAATCTCAGCATTTTATTCATATAAAGTGGCAGCTGTGTCAGCATAAAGTACCAGCAAAAATTACCAAATGTATTTGTTGCAATAAGTGCCCACATTGGTTTTGATGTAAATATATGTTTCCATGGTATTTTACGTTTACTAGAATTTGGCTGACGATGTCCAAATGATTTAACAATTAATTGTCTTTCATTTTCACTAATTAATTTTTGTTGTTCTGGACAATCAGCAAAAAATAGTGCAAAGCCAATACACCAAATTAAAGGAATAATACCATGAACATAAAAAACAGTTCGCCAACCAAATCCATTCATAATAAAACCAGATGATAAAATTGATATAACAGTACCAATTGATGTACCAGCATAAATAATACCAACCCATGTACTTTTTTCTTCATAAACAACCCATTTACCAACAAGTACATTAACAACTGGCAAATTAACTGCACTAACTAAACCAGTCATGAATCGTAAAAATAATAATACACTAATTGCATCAGCAGCCCATGGTACCATCAATGTAAAAATGGCATTACAAAATACCGATATAAGTAGTACCCATTTTGTATTGAATCTAACAAACAAAAAAAAAAAGGAAAAATCTTATTATTTATTTATTTATTTTTCAAATAAAAAAAAAAAAAAACTATCAAGATATTGATGATATATACAAACCTATCAGCAAAATATCCTGCTGGAAACATGCCAAGCATGTAACCAGCAAAATAAAGACTAACAACAAGTCCTTGTTCAGTTGTTGACCATTCATAAGTGCCTTCAAGACCACCACCACTAGTGCTTGTTATATTATCAAACGCTGGACACTCATGAGACGACGAATCATTATTATTAACAATTTTAGTCTTAACCATACCTATTATGGTTGTTGATATATTAACTTTGAGACCATATATTATCATATTCGCAATGCACAACATTATCGCAAAGACAAATCTTACATAGCCAGCTGTAATAATATAATAAAATTTTTAATAAAAAATATGATTTATATTATATTTGTAAATAAAGTTGTCATAAAATATATCTTACCCATTTTTATTTTATTTTTTGGATTATTATTAAAATTAAGTATTAATGTGCAGACGTTAAATAACTGAACAACACGAGACAACCTCTTAATCTCTGTCACGATTAGCCTTTATAATTGACATAAACATACGACTTTATGTGTCAGTACTGTAACATGGATATTATTTACAAAAGTATATTAATATTTGTTTATTTATTTATTTTAATTAAACATTAATGTAATTAGACCAAATTTAATTTCAAAAATATGAAATAAAAATATTATCATGAGATAATAAAAGAAAATTAAAAAACAAAACTAAAAACAAAGTTAGCTTTTGTTATTTGAAATTAATTAAAATTTAATTTATTATTTGCTCAACATGATGAAAAAAAAATTATTTTTAATTTAATTTTTTTATCATTATTAGCAACACACTTTGTATCTCACTTTTTAAAAAAATACTAATATATCTTTGAATAATTTAAAACGTTAATCAAGATGAGACAATAAATGATTCATTATAAACTAAGTGTTGAGTTTCACATAACAAGTAACACTCTCGATGTTGCTCGCATCACGATTTGTTTGACAAGTTATCTTGCATACTATGCTGATAATAAGAAAAAAAAAAAATTCAGCCAGACTCTTCGTTGCAAAGTAGGCGTGTATATCAATGAAGGAAAAAAATAAATTAAAATTTTGCCTTTTAAAGAAATAAAAAAAACGAAACGAAACTTGAATAAATACAGTGCAGCTAGTTAATATTTATGAACCATGGCTATCAGAATGTTAATATTAAGAAAAAAGAAGCTACTTTTATAGTGAGTAAAAGAGACAAAAGATCCAATCAGCATACTGAATTGAGAACGGGTTATTTGAAAATTCCAAAGTTCAAATCAGAAGCATATTTCATCAATACCAAAATTATAAGTATAATTTTCATATTTATGTCTGTACACTTGATTCTTATTTATTTTTAGGACGATTCATTGTCTAATAGTATTTTTATCAGCTACAAATCAATTCAGTGGCCACAATGACTTGTAAATTTACAATTCAGAAGCTACCCTCTTTTCATGATTTTTATATTTCTTTTTTATTCTTCAAGATGAAAATCTCCCAATCGTTTAAAACGTCAACGTCATTGGTAGCTATTAATATTGATATTGCGGTCAACTGGAATCAGAGATATGCATTCATTAATCCTTGTTGTTATGAATTTTATCATTTTATTTTTGATTTTTTATAAATCCATCAGCTTTATTTATTTTATTTTTTCATTTACCATTTGATCAAATTGACGCAGCAGTTTGTAAATAACTGAGAGCAAGCTAGCAAAAGAGAAAAAGACAGAGAGATTAAAATGAAACATGAAAAAAAAAAAAGATACATTAAAGTATATATATTTATTTGCTGAACAGAATACACATGAGTTTAAGGTATTACCGAGTTACGATGCACTTTGAGAAACCGAGTCATTTAGAATTTTCATGGTTTACTTGGCTTCAATCGGTAGAAGAAAAATAAGAAAAAGTTAAAAAGTAAATAACATAAAATAAATAAAAATAGAAAATGAAAAAAAAAAAAAGGTAAAGACATTACGAAGAGGTAAGCAAGACCTCGGGGTTATAAGGTCTCGACCTATCACGTACACTATGATAACGATTTAAAATTTTGTAGTACAATATAATAAAAATAAATGAGCGGATATGTTATTTTAAATTTATTTCATTTAATGCTCAATGACAATTGATAAAAAGTAAACCTTGAATATTTTTAAATTACTTATATAATATTATATTTTGACTAACAAGTCAATCATACTACTCAAGTATTTATTTTTGCTCTTCCAATATCAGCAAATAAAAAAGTAAAAAAACATTATTTAAACAAGATAAATTTTTATCTTCAGCATGGTAGCTGTTGTATAAACATAATTAAACTTCAAGCTACTTGAATCAATAAATAAAATAATAATAATTATTTGTTTTTGAAATATAAATTAAAATAATATAAAAAAACGAACTACTTAGTTTTTAATAGATCAATAAAGTCAAATGAAAATAAAAAAAAAATAAAAAAATATAACATGTACTTGTTATTTACAATTTGATATTATGTTTTATTTATATTTTTATTATTAAACAATAACAAATGGAATTTATATGCAAGGGGAAATATATACAAGTGATATATATGAACATTATTTACATGAGATGTATGATCTGACCGCAGGGCATCCGCACACACTTCACCATCAAATTCCCAAGAGTTTTGACATAATCGGACAGCCCATATTTTCCCTAACAGTTACGCATGATTTTACCTTTATCTTAAATATAAATTTAAATTTTATTTTTGATTATAATCTACGGGATATTATAAATATATATTCATCATCTTTTTTCCCCTTTTAGAAAATAATTTATAGTTGTTATTATTCTTTTCTTTTTTCTCTTGAAATTTTATTAAATATGTTGAATATGTTTTTTAATGTAAAATGATATGGCACTATTATTGACGTTTTGTTTGTACATCACTGAATTTAGCTTGCACTCGCGAATCAAGCCTTGTCACTGAATGAAACACTAACGATGACGAATGACCCTACTGACTTTCCCTTCATGTTCTCTATTCGCAACTGAGTAAAAAGAGGAAGTGAATATAAAGATAAAAGGAAAAAAAAAAAAAAAAGTGATATAAAGATAAATGAATGAATAAAATTCTCTCCGACATAAAATGAAATAAAAAAATAGAGAATAAAATGAGAGGATGAAACAGTTTGGCATCAGCCGTATTATCCCAAGTGACACGAATATATACTATTTCGTTTTTTATAATTTTTTTCTATCCACACTATTTCCACTGTAACAATCAATGATGTGAATAGACCTCTTGACATTTATACAAATTGATTTCTTTGCAAAAATTTTTCATGTGCAATGTCAAGAATTTTCAAGTACATTTTTCTTTTTGAATCAAATATTTTATATTGATATATATGAATAAAAACGAAGAAAATAATATAAAAAAATAGAGAGATAAAGAGAGAGAGAGAGAGAGACAGACAGAAAAAGAAATAAGAATATTTTTTAACTTTCATGTCAAGTGAGTGAAAATAAATGTAAAGATTTCAGTGAATATATTAATATTTAAAATGTAATAATAAAAATAAATATTATTTATGGCTTGATAAATATGGAATGATTATTTTTTTAAAAGTTATATTTTCATTTGAAGAAATAAAATAAGAAAGTGACATAGAGATGGACATGTGACAAGTGGGCAGTCTTGTGTATGTCATATATTATATAAAATTTGATATTAAAATCGAAATGTCTTGAGCATAGAATGATACGATTTAGGGCTTACCGGTATTATGATACACTGCTTGGATGAAGCCTCAAACTACATGACTCATATGTACATCGATACTATAAGCATGACTCCTATATGAATAAATTAAAATTATTATTTTTTTAAGTATTTAAATCCACCAAAGAAAATTTTGATTACCTTTTTTTTTCTGCTTCGATGAATTTTCTAAAGTTTGCCTTTTTTCTTTTCTCTCAGTTCAATTAACGCTATAATAAGCATTTAGCCAGTCAAGTACCTGAAAAAAAATTAAGTTTCCTCATTACAATGTAGACGTGTTTCATTTAACTTAAAAAATTTTATCAATTTTTTTTTGTTATATTTTAATTCAAAAAGAAAACGAAATTATAAACTGAAATCTTATTTGACTCGGCACATTGAGTAATAAAATTTTAAATGATAATTAATGAAACTGGTATATTTGAGTTATAAAATATATATTTTTTCAAGTAAAGTAAATTTGATATTGATTTTTTCGAAGTGTTAATTTAGCACAATTGATGTGATTTGGTATGTGTGCATTAATGAGAAAACACATATTGATAGAAGCGATAGTATCAAGTTTAAATTATGTGTATACGTACATATATAAGCTGAAGGATTTGAATGGGGCTATGGAAGCCAGAAACATATAAGAGATGTGTCAGATACAATCAGTAATACAAGTGAAGCACTTTAGCTTAGTGTCAGTATCACTTCATTCGATATAATCAACAATCATTTTGTTTACTACTTCAGTTGATACATACCTATATGACAAACCAGATATTACAATTGTCGTACACAATTGTATTTCAACAAACAATAATAGTCATTATCAAATACAACAGAAAAATAGATAAATTTATTCTCTAAAATTATTTAAACGGTTTTATTTAATTTTATTTTCAAATAAAATTATGGAATTATTCTTATTTTAATGTTTTTTTAGATGATAAAGATATCGAAAGTTTCCAAGTGTAATAAGTATTAAATAATTATGTACTTGTTTTGAATTTAATTGAATGTAAAATTATTAAAATATGCTTGTTAATTTTGATTTTTTTTTTACCTTTTAAAAAATCCAAGAAAATGGGAAATGAACTTGAAGCTTGTGAATATTCATTTGTATTTTTTATACATATTTTTTTCTTGAATTTCCTTCTTTTTTTATCATTAAGAATCGCGATTCTCTTGGCATCCTGTGGAGCAACATCGTCCCGTGAGTAAACTAGGTACTCACTAAGAGGAATGAGCTACTACCTCACCAAGAACTTTGTCTCAACCGATTAAATTCCAAGCCGACCATGGGGATCCTTTTACTCAGTGTCTTCACCTCTCGATAAGGATCCTTTGCTTCTGGAAAATAATAAAAAACAATTTAAAATAAACAAAATATATTTAAAACAAAAAAAATTATAAATGTATATTATAAAATATACAGAGTTCAAGGAACTGTCTTCATAAGGTTAACGGATTTTCAATGACAATGCAAAAAATAAAATTCATATAAATTGTTTGATATTATATTTTTAAAAAAAAAACAACTATTTATAATACGATTTTATATGGAGCAAAGAATAAATTTAACGATCTTCAGAATAGATTGTCACGAGTTTTAATATGCATTAATGTAATCTAGCTGGCAAATCTTGTCCCTTTTGCCTTTACTCATGAATTAAAAAATAAAAAAAAAACACTTTAAAGAACACCACTTGCAAATGCATTTTTAGAACATGCCTTTGCTTTTATTCAACCTCAAAATTTTATTTTCTATGAAAAATCAAATCTTTTATTTTTATTTTTTTTTAAATCTTTAATAAAATTTTAAAAACTTTTAATTTTTATCCACGATATATATATATATATATATATTAACTTATCTAAGATTGATAAAGAATAACTTGTATTAACTGCATCAAAACTGACTTAAACTTTTTAATTTATAAATAATTTTTTAAATAAACCTTTACACGATAAAATTGTTAGCTTATATTAAAAAAAAACCTCTATTTTAATATTCAAATATAAAATAATCATAAAGCATTGAATCGAGTAGTCATTTGTTAAATCAATTTTTCAATTCAATACTTTTATTGGCTTTTTTATTTGCTCCATTTTAATTAATTAATTATATTGGAAAACAAAGAATTAATTATTTACTTTTATTCAAATAATTGTGCACGTTAATTAGTTGAAAACAAATAAAAAAAAAAGCTGATTGAGTTAGTCCAATTAATCACATAAAATATGGAATAATAAATTAAATACGAGACATGATTTAATAGACACGTATAGAAATTAAATAACAAGTGAAGAGTCGAGGACAGGAAATTTAAATTGTACGTGTTGTACTGTAAACGTGTGCCTACATGACTGACGTAATTACATACCTGTCCATTTATTATTAGACATGAGAAAAGCCGACGTACAATTACTACCTACAACTTTAAAACCACCATGAAATATAATTTTTATTTTTCATCATTTAATTATACTAAAACTGGATGATGAAAATATTAAATTTTGTGTCTTGAGATATTTAATTGCTATTTAGGTAAAGTAAAAAATATTTATCATCTTTTTATTATAGACAAAAAGATGCGACTATTAATTCATGATATATATATTTTTCAATTTTTGCTTTATACGAATATCTCGTTATTCATTTAAAGCTGTCTTCAACAATCTGCTTTATGAATCTTATCTGCACTTGTGGTTTTCTCATTAAATCTTACCAATCGGATATGGTGATCCAAGATCTTGTGGCTGTTTCTCTTTTTCCATTCGACTTTTGTTTTATTCCATCTCTACTTCATCATCAGACATAAAGATAAAACACATATATATATAGTTGTGGTTTGCAAATCTTTGAAACATCTAAATACTTTTGTAACCAACCTTCTTCTGCATTCCATTGGCTTATTTTATTTATTTATTTTTTCATCTCGTTTTTTATACTCTTTCTTTCGGATATTGTTTGAAGTTTCTCCGCTCCATTTTCACTTTTTTCGAGGACACTAGTCACTAATTATCACACCGACAACCATAATCGTGACTCTCCATAATGTTGAGATGTTTCAAGAGTCATGTACAACTAAAAAAAACATGAAATGCAAAATAAATAAAAAGTTATATGATTATCATAAATAGAAAAAAAAAGAAACAATTGCAAAAAATTTTAATTAATAGTAGAATAGAGTCGTTATTAACACTGCATGTAATAATTTCCAGAAAATATGTGAAACACTTGTGGAAAAAATTACGAAAAGAAATATATTTTTAATTGGAATTTCCACAATTTTTAAAATTTAACTCTAAAAATATATTTCACGAATAATTAATGGGTAATAAACTTTTAACAGATAAGAATATTTACTCTATTATTTTCGATCAGAAAAAAAAAAAAATTTCTCAATTTATATAAATAAAAAAATACCTGGTTAATATTCCTGTGTTGTTTCACAAATTTTCCCAAGTTCCAGCAGCTCCATCGATTAAAAAATTACTTACTGCACTGTAAATCACCAACAAAACTTTAAAACAAAATAAATTACAAAAATAACAATTTTATAAATTGAAAGTTGGTGTCAATTTGTGAGTATATATATATAAAAATTAATGATAAAAAAAAAAGTACTGAAGAACAGGTCGTAACAATATCCACGTAAACCTTGGGAAAGGGTTTTAATTTATAAAGAGCACGGGTATGCCCGTGGGCAGTCTTCATACATCAACCTGGCAGACACCCCAAACTATCGACTTTTTTATTTATTTTTTTTATCATTTGTCTTTTATTTTATTCGTTTTTTTTTTTTTATCCTGTGATCCAGGGCTGTTGCGCTTTAGCTAGGATCAACTCAGGTGCGCATACTCCAATAAAAACACTATCGTACAGGTGTTGAACATCCACGTGTGTGCTACTGTTATACATAGCCGAAAAAAAAATAATAAAAAAAGTTCAAGCGTGAAAAATAACTCATGCCAGATGATAAAATATGAATCTAAAAGTATCGTAAATTTTTTAACTATTTGTTTTCTTTGACGTAAATCCGATCATGTTCACTTTAATATAAAATCAAACAAAATATTTATTATATAAGTATATCTATTTATTTGATGTAAAAATAATATTTATTGTCTGTTTATCATCGGTCACTATGTGATATAAATAAAATTTAAAATTTAACATTAAAATAAAATTTTCATAGTCTATTAAATTTATTATCAATTTATTTTTTGATATATATTATGTTTTAAATTAATGAACTGGAGTCAAATAAAATTTATTATCTACAGATTAACAGCTTGCGCTAAAAGCATTTTTAAAAAATTTAATTAATCTGTGATTTATTCATCCATGTAATAATCACGAGTTTAAATTTTAACTGTCTTTTTTAATATAAAATAAAAATTTAAAAATCAGATAATAAATTATTTATAAAGTTGATACTCGATAGTTTTTATTCAGGTTTTTCTTGATCTAGTAAAAAAATATTTTTCCCACTAAATAATACTTTTTAATAAAAGGTTTGTAGTCGTTTTTTTTTTATCAATCATCACACTAAGTAAGCGTAAATTTTTTTCTCATTCATTTTTGATGAACTAGCCATTAAAAGTAAAAGATCAAATCTTGCAAAAGCCAATCGAGTAGTATTGGGCGTTAAGTTGCTAAGTGGAGATGAAGGTCGAGCCAACACCAAAAAGTGCATTAATACGTGTAATCTAGTTTGATCTAACAACTTGAAAAAAAAACTTTGGCAATAGTTATTTTCTTTTGGTAGAGTTTTCTCTATTTTCTTAACATTTAACGCTGAATAGATATTAATATTAACAAGACCATACCACTTAATATTTCTTCTTTATCCATTTGAAATTTTCCCAGACATCATCAAGATACTGAAAAATAAATAAAAAAGTCATTATTATCAAGTAGTTTTATTTGTTTAATGATAAAATAATAAAATAAATGTTGAACCTAGAATAAGAAACTTGAATATAATATTAAATTGTTGTGGTAAAATTTACATCAACAGTAGGATCAAAGTTAGATAAGTTAGATAAGTGATTATTCCAAGTCCACTGGTAGCCATGCTACGTCCAATGTTGGTAACTCTTATGTAGAAGCAAAAGAGTAATAGATGTATGTATATATACATAATATATATAATGTATAAAGCAATAGAGTAACATTGAGCAAAAGGGTAAGAGAATTTGTGCAAGAGAGAAGAGAGTGATCCTTCGCTTGGGTTAGAACTAGATTAAAGCCGCATCAAAAGCCGGGATGGATATATAATTACATCGTCGACGCTATCGGGTTGAAAATAATAGGTGTGGTGGTGATGTTCAGAGGTTCTCTCTCATCATCTCTGATGTATCTAACTATCTTTATCTAATTTTTATATTTTACAAAATAATCTATGATAAAATAAATATATCACAATTTAACGCACATGCGCCCATGTTGATGTGATAATTAGGTTGTATCAGGTTCATACAGACTCGATATACCTCAACAAACACATTAAATTCTAATAATACGTTATTATATTTCGACGTGAATGTTGAAAATATACTTTATGACCCTTTAACATTGTTTTATTTTCAGTCGCTTTTTATTTTTATTTAATTATTTATTCAAACTACCACGTTAAATCATGATGGCTCTATTATTTTATAATTTATTTATTTTATTTTTTTAATTTTAATACATAAATATTTTTATTATTTATTTAAATTTGTTTTATAATGGAAACGTTTAATTACTTGTAATTCATTATACTTGATAAATGTGGATTAATTTAATGAAATAAAAAAAAAGAAAATTTAGATTTTTCATTTTTACCAATTTTTCTTGGAGAAAAATAGTACGCATAATGCAAAGTAGGTATTTTTATATTTATCACACAAGTTTTATGTATATATTTTGTAGAATATTTCAAGAATAAAAAAATATAAATAAATAAAACTCACAGTCTTTTTTTTTTCTTTTTTTCTTCAATGTCGCAGCGACATTTCCATTATCTGCAGAAGGATTTTCCACCCTGCGGGCAGTTTAACAGTGGCAGGATTGCAGTCTCACTTTCCATGAATGTGCTAAAAGTCGAGAAAAAGAAAGAAACAAAGATATTATTTTCTTTTTTTTTCATTTATTTCGTTGCATTTCCTCTTTTATTTTATTCTTTTTTGTCTTCATCATGTCGATTTCACAACGTAAATGGAGCACAAGTGGATTGTAAATAGAAACGAAAATTGCATGAATCCATTTACAAATCGTCGTGTAAAATTATCTGTGTACATTATAACAAAAACATTTTTATCAATTCATTCAAACTTTTTTCAATAATGCGTAATAATTTTTTTTTCTTTTTAAATATGACTTATTCATCTTGATAAATATATTTCGCTCAATTTTTTTATTATTCATTTGATAGATGAGTTTTATAAATGAATTTTTAATGTAGTTTGAGAGTATAATTTTCTCGTGAAACATTAAATTTTACAAATGTTTGAAATGATCGTTGAAAGTCATTTTAAGAAACTTTGTTATGGCCAAAAAAAAATAAAAAAACAAGTAAGATGAAATGATGCTGAATAAAGCTTGAAGAGCTTGATAAATAAAATTGAACTGAGTTTAAAATGGTTCATTGCTTGTCAACCAAGCTCTACTCGCATTTATTTTTCAACATCTATTATTATTGTTTTTGTATATACTTACTATTACTTTTTTTTTTTTTACGTACAGTATTTTTGCTGAGTATTTTTCCTAATACAAAGCCGAGACAGAGCTTTTCCACTCGTCGGTTGCATCGTTTACAGAATTTCATATTTTTGTTTTTTTATATTTTATACTGTCTGTATATCCCTCTTCACATTCTGTCTAGCCTCTCAGAGTACGCACTCGTTTTCCCAGAGGTAAAACGAGCATATGTGCATCAACCAGGCATTGCGAATGACGAGACAACGATTTGTGCATACGACGACTCGTCTCTCGTTTTGCTGATGGTACTGCCAAGCCCATCACTCACTTTTTACATTTATTTTTCTCCTTCAACACCTGTGAATGACAATAATAACAAAAAATTATTTTTTCCCATCTATATATATATATTTGAAAAATATGCTGCAATTTTCTTTTTGTTAAAATTATTTTTCATTATAATATTGGATACATAAATAGATAAATAAATATATAAAAATAATAATTTTAATGAAAATAATAATGATAATAAAAAATTGAATTTTATTTCACCAACATAACCGATTTTCATGTTCCGGAAACTTTAAGGCGAGAGTACGCTGTCGAGCGTTATGAAAATTTACGAATTTTAAATGCTTGCAAACGAGCAAGATATTAGAAGAACTTTTCCGGTATGAACTTTTGGTCGTCTTATCTTTCTTTACGGTCGAGTACCATGAGAAAGCGTATACTCAGCAAAAGAGACGAGAAGTGAAAAAAAATAACAAAAATAATGTTAATAATAATAATAAAAAATTATAATAAAATGAAAAAAAAAAAAAAAGAATGAACAAGTTTTAAAAATTTACATTAACTTTGAATCTTTGTTGATCCAATAAAACTTTGACCACAAAGATATCAAAATTTTTCCATAATAACATAATTGAATTGTTAATAATAATTAAAACAAATGAAAACTGACAGATCAATTAAACAATGCAATGAGTAATAAGTTTATATAAATGACGTAAATGTTTCCAAACATTTGATGCATACAGTTGAATGAAAAGCTAATGTTAAGAAAGTTTGAATAACTTTATGCTTTACTTGTTTAGATTGCCCATAAAGTGATGCATTATCATCATTATTGCGTTGTTGAAAATTTGGCACCAACTCATCCGACTACATCAAGAAGTTAAACTGAATATTAATTTTTAACATCAATTGATAGCAAAAACAGAATGAAAAAGTACTATTAATGCTAGTAAAATATATTCCCAGATCTTGTTGAATTTTATAATCATTTATTTTTTGAAAACGTATTATTTTGTTAAGCAATGAATTTATAAACTGACCCGAATAATTTTTTAATCAATACTTTTATCACGATAAGGATACTTTGATTTTATCTAAGGATTGTTTCATGGACTGAACAACGATATTTTAAGTCTGTATATATTCCACTCGATCCACTGATAAAATA
Organism: Aphidius colemani; assembly: GCA_030523065.1. NCBI lineage: Eukaryota > Metazoa > Arthropoda > Insecta > Hymenoptera > Braconidae > Aphidius > Aphidius colemani. Next base: position 128,065 of record JAPYYR010000036.1, on the reverse strand, counting down.
AAAAAATTGTCGAAACGTCAGCAATACCAACAAGCACAGAACCATGTATGCCATAAGTATAACCACAGGGCCACTTGCCAAGTTTCTTCATTCAGACAATTTTTATATATATTATTTTTTTTTTTTACTAGCCAATTTTCTCTGTCACTATCAGTTCAAGTACTTTTTGTTCAAATTTTGCCAATGTGTTCAAATTGTATATATCAAGACAATATGTAATTTATTTTCCATTTTTCAAAAATAAAAAAAGAAAAATCAATATCACTGTCGACATTATACTATTTTCATTCCCAAACATTTTGTTCATTTAATTTTTAATTTTAAAAAAGATAATAATGAGTATATAATACCTTTCAAGAACAAAGATCATATAAATTTTTTTTTTATATATCCCTTTGGACAACATCAATGTTGATGACAAGAAGGCTTCGTTGAACGCGTTGTCTCTTTTTTGAAGATGAGCTATGATGCGACACGGTAAAGTTAGAGGCTTAGTGTCAGTCTCTGACAAATTGTGTGTATGTTCAAATAGTCTACCATGTCTCTCATTCAATCTTCAACATCTTGAACCCTGTGAAGAGGCAACCACAATCTTCATTCTCATCATCGTTTCTCTATGACAATACCACGATGGATCCTGTCATTTTCATTTTGTTGTCAGTTAACTCCTTTTGAGGTGAATACGTCAAGTCGTTCAAGCTTGGACAACTTAATTTTCTAATCAAGCATGTTTACAAACAACTGTTATAACACACCTGATGAAAAACAATACATATTAAAAATTAAACAACAACAACTATTCAATATTTAGAAATATAAAATGACAGTTCATTTGTATATTGGAAAAATCAACTTACAATATAAATAATTTTAATTGTATGTTTTTTTTGGAGTTGAAACACAAAGCAGAAGACTCTTTGAGATTAAGCAAGCTCAACAAAACACCACCCATAACGTCTGATGTCTCGATAAAGATCTCATCAAGATAACACATTAGTACTGAAACAAAAATATAAATAATTTTTAAGTAAAATGTCAACTCTTGTTCTTGTAACATATCATGAGTCATAAAATGCTCAAAATAAGCGAGACACAACTTTGATCTTTGCTGCGTAAATATATCTCTTTGAATTATTAGGTAAAAATAAATAAAATAAAAAAAAAATACAATATGATTAAGTGTAGTTAGATATTTTTTTTTTTTTTTTTTGTGGTAACAATTTTAAATTTAGAGAACAAAATTACTGATGAATAATTTGATATGTTGGATAAAAATGATTTTGATATATTTGTCTGTATTTGAGGCACCAAACGATCCATGTCATCTAACAAATGTAAACACATGAATTAAATTATCAAACAAACTTATTGTGGTATTTTATCAAACCTTATTGTTATGTAGTAAAATATTATGTTTATTTTAACTTTATTGTTGTCACTTTGTTATGTTCTGTGCCTTTGATGTTTGTATGCTGATTATTATACTTTGACTTGTATTATAATTTTCCGGATAGTCAAAATTTATCTTGTTATTTATTTTACTGGTTGGTTAGTCTTCTTGTGTTACAATTACCTGTTGTGTTCTTTTTATATTTCAAGTTACGTTGACTTTTGTCATTTGTCCATTGTCCATTGTGCATTTTACCTCAATTTTACAAGCTCATCGTAACCTAGAAATAACAAACTATTTAATGTAAAAAACCAAGCTATTTTCTTTGTTTTAGTTTCGCTTTATTATTGCATAATTGTTATAGTTAATGCAATGGTCTATAATTATTCATTTTATTTATTATTATTCGCCATTTTGCAATAAATAATTACCTGTTTAGTTTTTTTCTTTTATTCAGTTAAGTTGCGTTGTGTTGCATAGAACATCTAATTGTATATCGATAAGTTAAACTAATTAATCGATCAGTCGATATAAATAATTAAATAGAACAATACCTCGAAAATGGCGGCTGATATTTGAATTTAAATTATAACAAATTCAAAAACAATTAATATAAACTATGATGATGAATTAATTTTCATTTTTATTTATGTTTTTGATAAAGACGAGTGCAAGTTGAAAGACAACATGCTTGATTTGTCTTCCTTGTAAAATAAAAAAGAAAAACTTTTCTACTGTAAATAAAAAATTCATTTATACTTATTTTGTTTATCTCTCATCCTATCTTGTTAATGATTATTTTTGTTTATTTATTTATTTTTTTATTCGACACAAAACATCTCTTTTTTACAGCAAAGATTCACACTGCATGCTGCAGTTTTAACAAACAAACGTTAACAAGACTCTTAATTATAAAAACATTCGTTTCACAAAGGACATGTAGCATATACCAATGTTAAATTTGGTTTCTGTGATTCTTTCCCTCTTTAAATTTGTTTATTTTATTTTTTTTTTTTACTATGATATTTTTTAATGAGCAAAAAACTTGAGTGTTTGCAACCTTTTTGTTTTTTTTTTTTTAACAGTTTTTATATGCATATGTACGTTTTGAGAAAAATATATAATAATGCATTTTAATATGCTCTTTTTAACAAGGCAAACCAAATATATAAAAACATTATCGACATTCATAAAAATTAATTATTTTTAAATATCATTTCATTATAAATTTTTACATTATTTTTTAGTCGAAAAAAAGAACGTCAATTGCACTATGAGAATTTAATTTTAAATATTTAAAAAAATAAAACAAATGATTACTAATTAGGTGAAATATATTCATAAATATTATAATTTATGTTTAAATAAATTTCGATATATTTATAAGATAAATATATTTAATACTGAGGTGTAAAGGGCAAATTACTTGTGGGTTTGAGCCACATTCAAACTGACATGATAATGCTGGTGAATTCATTTAACAACCACAGTTCACAGGGTATCTAAGAGAGAGAAAATTTATAGATATAGCAATGTATACTATTACATCGTAAACTTAGTAGCTCAATCCTTCGATCTTCCCCCAGGAAATCCTCTTCATGGTAGACGTCCTTCGTCATTATAATGCCCAAGACTCCACTCAACTTGTATATATAAGTGTCAGATACCAGGTCAACAAATATTTTCAAACTTATTGAGATATAAATTAATTAAAAAAACTCAAAAATCAATTAATTATTTTAATTAATAAATAAAGAATTTTTGAGATTAATTTTCATTGTATTTAGCAAGTGATTTGTATTTCTTATTTTTGATAAATCTATAAATGTATAGATTTAAAATTGATGAAATTTTTATTAAAAATATTGTAACTTGTTGAAAAATATCTCGTCAAAAGAATAAATTTTATACAAAACCAAAGAATAGACACATTTCAAAGGCTCAACTTACCAAAGCCCAGACGATATCGTCTCAGCTAAATGAATAAATCATTTAATTTTTTGCTTCAAAAATATTCTCTAAAATTGAAAAATATATATAAAAATATCATAAAATCATTGAAAAAATACTTGATGGTGTTGAAGTTTTTGAAGTATCATATATGAAATAATATGAAAAGAGTTATATATATTTAAAATGGTTGTGCAACATCAGCATAGTTGTATAGTCACTATATATTTTCACATATATAGAAATAGCCCGCGGTATGCCAGATGCTGCCAGCCGATAGAAATGTAAAACTGTGACAATAGTCCCAGGAATAAAGTGGCTGAATAAAATACAACTAAATCCCTTGGTCGTTTGCGAACACTCGTGAGAATTTTCACGCAAATCTACATAAAATGTTGATATTTATTATTTTCATTTAAGTTGTTGAAACTGGCCTCAACTTATATTTTAAATTTTTTTATTTTGAGTGTTTTATAATTAAATAAAAATTATAGATTAATGGAAATTTATGTTTTTAAAATTTAATAAACTTTTAATAACCATTTTATAAAACACATTTTTTTATTTCTTATTGATTTTTCGTTTTTTATATATTGTGTTATTAAAGCCAAGTAAAACATAAACTTTAGTTAGTTTATGTTAAACTTTGACCAAGAATAATCATCTTAAAAATTTAAAATTCAGAACATTATTAAATTTCAATGTCTCTATTAATCTAATTTAGTTACATAATTTATTTTAAAATCATAAATTAAAAACTTTTATTATATCTTAAACAAAAAATAGATATGAAATAATTTTTTTTAAATAATTATAAGTGATTTCATTTACTTATGTTGTTTATTTAATGTTATTTGAATTTTTTTACAAACTTTGTTTTTTGATTTTTCAAATTTAAAATTATTTTTGCGCCACACGATCCCGCGTCAATCCGCCATCATGCGCTCTCTCGTCGGCCATCATGATCTCTCTCGTCGGCCATCATGATTTCTCTCTCTCTTCTCTCTTATCCCTACCCTGCTGTGCTCTAATAAAATAAAAAGTTAAAATACTGCTACGCAATAAAATAGGCTCCGTGTTTTAATTAAAAATAAATTATTTATCTACGCGAATCATTATTAAAAGTATAATCATTTAATAGGGAATATCGAGGGGAACATTTTAGTGTATGAATATTGTATCATTCTCATATATTTAATTATTATTTTTTATTTTATAAATTTTGTCAATCTTGGCCGGAGTTACTGCTTGTTGTGACGTTGTAAAAAAAAAAAAAAATTAGTAATCTGCTCAAATCAATTATAAATTTGGAATCATCTGATAGATAACATCGCGATGAACACTTTGGAGTATAGTTTTTTTATTTTCGGAGTATATTTCGTTATTATTTTTATTATTTTCGGTTTTGGCGTCGGTTGATTCGGGCTGGTAGCTGTGGTGTCTTGGGGCAAGAAAAAAATATCCTGTTTTTTTTTTTTTCATACAATGTACGTATTATTTATTATCATTATTATTTTTATTTTATTTTTTTTAATTATATATTTATTATTTTTAAATTAATAATCAAATTTAAGTGCATTATTAAACAATTTTGGGCGTTCATGTAGGTGTGATGGTGTACATATGTGTGTGTGAAAGCATCACTCACACATCTATACATTTGAGTTTACATGAAACTATACCCAAAAATGACATATTATTTTAAGTGCATTATTAAACAATTTTGGGCGTTCATGTAGGTGTGATGGTGTACATATGTGTGTGTGGAAGCGTCACTCACACATCTATACATCTGAGTTTACATGAAACTATGCCCAAAAATGACATATCAGAAAAAAAAATGTATACATAAAGTGAGAGTGAATTTACAAGTTTATTATTATTACAATTTGAAATATATATTTGATCGGTAAATAATTAAATTTAAAATTAGAAATTAAAAAATTTTATTATTTTTTTGAGAAAAAGATAAATATAAAATGATTTTTTTTTTAAATAATTTTAAATAATTTCATATAATTATATTTTTAATTTATTTATTTTAACTTTATTTCAGTTTTTTTTACAAACTTTGTTTTTTATTATTTTTAAATTAAACATTATTCGCGCGTTAATCCGCCATCATGCGTTCTCTCGTCGGCCATCATGATTTCTCTCTCTCCTCTCTTATCCCCATCTTCTCTCTTATCCCCATCTTCTCTCTTATCCTCATCTTCTCTCTTATCCCTACCCTGCTGTGCTGTTAAAATACTGCTACGCAATAAAATAGGCTCCGTGTTTTAATTAAAAATAAATTATTTATCTACGCGAATCATTATTAAAAGTATAATCATTTAATAGAGAATATTGAAGGGAACATTTTAGTGTATAAATATTATATCATTTGTTTATTTTTCATTATTATTTTTTATTTTATATATTTTGTCAATCTTGGCCGGAGTTACCGCTTGTTGTGTCGTTGTAAAAAAAAAAATAAAATTAGTAATCCGCTCAAATCAATTATAAATTTGGATTCATCTGGTAGATAACATCGCGATGAACATTTTGGAGTATAGTTTTTTTATTTTCGGAGTATATTTCGTTATTATTTTTATTATTTTCGGTTTTGGCGTCGGTTGATTCGGGCTGATAGCTGTGGCGTCTTTGGGCGAAAAAAAAAATGATCCTGTTTTTTTTTTTTTTATTCAATGTACGTTTTATTTATTATTATTATTATTTTTATTTTATTTTTTTAAATTATATTTTTATTATTTTTAAATTAATAATCAATTTTATGTGCATTATTGAATAATTTTGGGCATCTATGTAAGTGTGATAGTTGTGCCTAAGTGTGTGTGAGAGGGCGTCACTCACACATCTATACATCTGAGTTAATATGAAACAACATAAAAAAAATACATGAAAATGAAAAAAAAAAATCTACTCATGCAAATCATGCCATATATTCTATGTATCATATTACTTAATCCATATTTTTTCACATTTAATAATTTTTAAATCATTTTATTTTTTTTAGCTTGTTGAATTTATCTGGCTGGTGAACCAAAACCTTTGGCTATCCTTGTGCCAAGCCTGTTGTTTCCTGTATGTGTTGTTGTGTAATGTACGTATTTTTTTTTTCTTAATTATTTATTTTAATCCTAATCCGAATATTCCTATAAAAATTATATCATACAACTTCGGTTTAATCGACTTCAAAATGTGTTGGTTAACGTGTGTTTAATCGGTCACATGGTACATCAACAACATCAACATGTTTTTCAAAAGAAAAACAAAATCAAGTAGTTCACTCAAGCAATTTAGTTGACATTCAATTCAAAAATTATTATCATTTTTAATCTTGAATTTGTAAACAACAAACTTTTTATTTTTTACTTGAAGAGTGAGATACTTTATTTTGTTTTTTTTTTTATTATTTTGATTCGCTGCGTTGTTTGTGTCTCATCTGGTAAGCATTTGTCATTGAGGCATTTTTTATTAATGTAAATATTTTCTTTTTTGATTATTCATCTGAATAATTATCTACGAGTATTTATTTATTTATTTTTTTTGAAATTTTCTTTTATTTATATATAAAAAAATCAAATCCACTATCAGTCTTCAATTATCGTATTTTGTTATTTTTTTTTTTTTTTTTAAATTTAAATTTATCCATCGTGTGAATCGGTTGGCAATAAAAAAGAAAAAAAAAATTACAAAAAGCTCACTGGGGTAAAGGGAACTATGGGACAGAGGATCGTAGAGAAGAGTTTTAATTTTCCGTCCTGGTGAACTCTGCGGTGCAATCAATGCGAATTTCTAGAAAAGAGTGTAACGCCTCCACCACGTTGCTGTGTGGTTTATACCACGCAAAGAAATCCACGATCCGTTATAGAACATTATTATTATTTTTTTATTTAACTTAAATGGAATTGTCAGCTTCAAAGTAGCTTTACTATTCATCTATATATATTTTTTTTCCTTTTCATTCCGGTGGATCTTCCCAATTCTTTTTTTCTTCTTTTTTTTTACCCTATTTCTATTTTATATTATTTTTTTTTCTTTATCCCTTACGGCCGATTCAATTTTTTCGTTGGCACATTACTTTTATGCACACGCACGAGTGAAAGACCAACCAGCATAGTACAAAATACGCATACATAAAATCATGATAAATATATACAGAGTAAATGCTTTTATTTTTTTTTTCATTCTTCATTTTAGCATCGTTCTTATTCTTTTTTTTTTTTTTTTTTCCGCAAATTTCCCCAGCGATTGTCTCGCATGTAGTCTCGTCAGACCATTCATCGGCGACGTGACATGACTCTCAAGTCGAGACTCGTAATACTCTTTCGCGCCCTTTAAAGACCTTCCTTTCTGCTTACCCTCGAGAAATGAATAATAAAAAAAAACAACGAATGACACAAAATGCACTGTGTTAAGATACTCTCTTGAGGGATGATTTACTGTTTTTTTTTTTTTTTTATTATTTACACTGATTGAAAGCAAAGAAAAAAAATGGTTTATTCAGACGTGGGTAGTATTATATCTAAGCTGCATTAATATAATATTTATAAATGATCTTGCAAATGACCTTGTGCATTTGTGTGTAATCAAGAAGTTTAAATTTCTAATTATCGTTATTATTATATTGTTGCTTTGGCCAACCTTGAGCAAGTGTTAAATTACTGGGGAAAAGTTTAAACCCGGCCTTGGCCCATCCACAAGTATATGAGTGTGTAGATGTATTAATTAGAGACTCACTACCTTCAAAACTTTAACTCCCTTTTTCTACTATTACTTGTTTTACTCCCCTGCACTTTTCATCTACATCAAAAACTCCCCTTGAGGCACCTGGTGAACGCATATACTTTGGTTTTACCTTAGAGTACCAGTCAGTGGTTTTGTAAATTTAGTAGTCGGATTTCACGCAGTGTAGTTGAGAGTTTAGTGCATCCTGGGGATAATTATTCAAGTGGCATCCTATGGTTACCCATGAGTCATGCAAGAGTACAAAAGAGAGATGTTGTATGTATTTACACGTTTAAATGAAACATCATTTTCTCTTTATTTATCAAACTTTATTTCTTTATTTTATTTTCTCTCTTGCTCATTTTGCCCATACTGCTTCATCTATCATTTGGTAAAATATATAGTCTAACAATTTCGTGGCTTCACACAGATAATTTGAGCATGTGAAGTATAACCAAGCAATTGTTTTGAAATATTTTGCTTGAGACAAATTGTTTCATAAATGTTTTCTCGTTTATTAATTGTTAATTTATTCGAGACATTGTGATTTTAATTAATTCTTTCTTTTTTTAATTTTTTTGTCTATTGGATATTTATTTATTTTTAAATAGTTTAATAAACTCTAATCCAGGCGTATGTTTTTGAATAGACATGATATCTTAAAATTTGATAATCCCATGAAAAAAATACAAGTAAAAAATAATATTGATGAAAAAAAAAATGAATAAGGGTCAAACGTAATCTCTTGCACGACTCTACCATCATTTATTATTATTAATATGTTGGAGATGAAAAATTAAGAAGTATATTTTTCGAAGTAAAAGTAGCCATGATGTTATAGATTTTTTTTATCTTTCGCTCGAGAATATGACTATGACATGTCTCTCATTAATTCTATTTTTTTTTCTATTGTATATAATTTTTGGAAATCCATATTGAATTGTTCAAGATGAATTGAATTTTTTATATACATTCTTTAATATCCCGAAGCTGATATCTTTTTTTTTCCTTTTATTTCGAGTACAATATGTGATAATAAACCCACAGAGTAAAACGAAATGTAGAGGACGATATATTAAGCTCCATTTGAGGACATATACACAAGTTGATAAAAAAAAAAAAGTAACATACGTATTGCATTCAATCTTGTAAATTATCACTGATATTTTTCTTCTCCCTATAATTTAATACACAGTAATTTCTTAGTATTTTTTATGTACAAAAGTTTTAAAGTGATGCCACCATTAAAGTAACAAACTCACTGGGACACTCGTTGTTACAAGATTGAATTTAAGACGTGTTACGAATTATCCTTGGTGTTGAATTAAATATAAGCTTGATGGTATAAAATAAAAAATTAGTGTTGGGCAGGGTGATATAGTTTGGGCTTGATTTTGATGGCATGGCTATAAATGTTGTTCTTTTTTTTTTTCCTTTTTACACTGCGGTTGTCGTTGTTGTCGTTGCCAACTCAGTGTACATTCTTAATAAGCTATATTTTTTATTTAATAACAAATTTGATTATTTTTTTCACTCCAACTTAATAGAAAAAAAAGCTTTATATATTTATTTATAATAATTTTATCATACTACTCTTGAAATATTTTAAAAAACATTTAAATTTATGAGAATTCGAGGGTGTACACACGAGAGACAAATAATGTTCAATTAACCATGAAGCTAATGTGTTCAGTATATTGAAGATTATATCAACGTCAAACTATCAATGTTGTGTTACAAGCCAGAAATGTTAGCATAATCGTTATTGCAAGAAGCATGTATGCCAAGAGACACAAGCAAGAAATAGATTGGCCCAAGTGAAAGGAGCTAGAAGGATAGAGTGAGAGTCCTCGAAGGATTGTGTTGATATAGTTTTGAGTATAGATAGATTGTTCCTTAGTCATGTAGTAGCCAATGCACTGGCATCAAGGATGCAGAATATTGAGTTTACATTAACTGCCTCGGGTGTCGTTGAAATTACGATATTGGTATATCGATATGTCGTTCGGTTATACTCTATTTTTTCCTATTTTTTTTCCTCGTCAGCTTTGCTAAGTCCCTTTTTTTTTTTTTTTTTGTTGCTAGTCTGTTGGGCATTGTTTGCATGAATAGATTTATCTAGAAAATTCTCAAGATGACAGTATTAAAATTCTTAAAAATATGTATATTAAATTTTTAAAAAATATAGTATAATAATATTCAAATTTATATTTTTATTTTAGTCATGGCTTTGAAAATATCGAATATTTTGAAAAGATAATATTAGAGTAGTTTTAAATTATTATTTAAAAATTTAAATTAATATTGATTTTATTCTATAAACTCAGATGATTTTAGTTTTTTCTTTTTTGCAAAAGATCTAGTAAATTCAAGTGATAAAATTGAATTACACTGAAGAAATAATATTAAATCGAATATATTAAATATATATATAATATTTGGTAATAAAATCATGATGATATGTGAAATACCAGCTGGACTAGATCGAATTGTCAATGGTCAATATCGTAGGCATAAAAATAAAAAAAATAAATAAATGAAAATAAAAAATTCCATATTGAGAATATTTTTTGAATCTTATAACCAGATATTTATACAACACCTATACAATAAACGTAAATTACAATTCAAGTGTATATGCCAAATAGGGTTTTTATATTTTCAATATATTATCAAGAAAATCTTTTTATTGAAAAAAATAAAAATAAAAAAAAAACATCTTATTACGAATTCCAGCCAAGAAATTGACTTGCATAAAGGTCTTATATCGAATTTTTATGTATATAAAAATTTATTGAATTATTATTATTATATAGTCCTGTCCAGACCACAAGTATTTGTGGATCTGCATTTGATTTGAGAGTTTTTTGGAAAGAGTAGAAGACGAGAAGCCTGTGTATAAAGAAGTTTTCAAAACAGCTATATCTGATATCAGCACTGAGCTTGCTATTAACTGAAATCAATAATTTCATTTAATTAAAAAAAACTTGGTTTAAACAGGGAAAACCTTTTTCGATTGATATAACTTTCTTACTTGCATTTAAAGTTTTTTTTTTTTTTCATAAAATGTCTTGAAGAAAAAATAGACCAAAAATTAATAGAGCTTTAAAATATTTTTTTAAAATGATTTACTCAACAAATTTTGTTCTCATATTGTTATCTGTCAATACTCTTCTTAATGTTTATTTATATATTTTTTTTTGTTGTTTTATGATTACAGATGCTTTGGATAAATCTTTGAGGTGGTGAACTCCGTGAAGGAGTACTGAGCCAAGGTGAATGAGTGGTGGACATGAACTACGCGCAAGGTGAGTCTTTTAAAAAATTAACTTATACATAAATAAATTTTAATTGTATCAAGAATATATACATTCTCGTATTGAATTATATAAAATACTTGGTAAATTCACTAAAACTAATCAAATACCGTTGAAACCGTAAAACAAGTAGAGTTTGGAATATATACGTAGTTTAAATTGTGAATTTCGAAAACTGCCGGAAGGATATTTGCCAATTCACAGTTTGCAAATTTCACACGAAAAGACTAAATAGATATATATATATATATATATATCTATGGTAAAATAAAATGTAAACAAAATTTTTAAAAATAAAAAAGATGTAATGATATGACTTATCATTACAAAAACGGTTTTACTTTTGAATATATAATATAACATAAATTTATTCATGATCTTAAAGTTTCATCTAATGTTCTTGCTACAATTGTTAGGGTGGTGTAGAAATATATATGACTTATGTATATAAGCCAAATTGGCTTGTCTGAATATCAACTTTGTACTTGGCTAAATAAGAATATAAAATTCAAAAATTTAATTAGATATTCATGGGGATGTATCTACATAGATCAACTGATCCAATGAATATATTCCGAGTACTAAAAAAAATGTAGATAAAAAATTTAAATATATATATTCAAAAAAATAAGGCTCAGTAAAACACAGGCGATAATTGTGGTGTTCAAAATTGATTCTATTTTCTCGTATAAAAAAGTCCATTATTTTTTTCTCTTTTCCTTTCAGTTATTTTCTTTTAAATTTTAAATTTTCATTCTTTTATTATTTTATTTTTCGACTGTACTCGTGCGGTTTTGCCTGGCTATTATATGTCCTCCGACGAAATGAGGATTTAGTTCGCATTTTCTCATGTTTCTATATAGCATATCCTCTCTCGTTGGTCTCTCCCTAAAAATCGCTGCGTTGCATAGAAAGCAAGGGGGATGAAAAAACGACTAGAAATAAAAAAATTAAAAGAAAATTAATTGTAAAAAGATATAAAAAAAAGAGAGGAAAGCCTCGACGTCACCCTCACAGACGAAACAACGCAGGAAGGATAATACACTTTTGGATTAATTCGAGTAATTTCGAGTGTCGTTTCGTAGAATTATATTTTGTCGGCGTGCTATATTACATTCACTACCGGTGATCCTAGTGCGAAATGTGTAATATAATTTTTTTTTTTGAACTTTATTTCAACGCTGCTGTCTGAAAACTCTTGATGCTAAAATAAATTTGTCTCCTATCAATAAACAAGTAGCAAATAACTGTGTTGAATAGTTTTTTTTATATTTTTATTTTTTGTTTTATTAGATGATGTTTATGAATATGCAATCAAGCTTTTTTTTTTTTCAACTAAAAAGAAAAAAAGCTTAAGCTTATTATAATCATGAATTTTGATGCTGTTCACCCAGTGTATCTTTTTCATTCGTATATTTTTTATTTCCTTTCATTAATATTTGAATCTATGTATTTTCGAATATTTTTTTCTCACAACTTTGAGCAACGTGAATAAATGGCTACACACCCTCGGGAATTTTAAATGGTAAACCAATCCAAACATCAAAAATACAGACAGCGTAATAAGGTTAAAGTCGTAAAATGAAAAAAAATAAAAAAATTACAAAAATTTATCGGCGACAGACATACCCGGTCTAAACGCATGGCTACTCGTGCGTATCTTTTGTGTATTTTTGGTTTGTACTTTTTTTTTTTTACCCTCAATTCAATTATGTTTTACGGGAAAAGCACTTTTTTTTTTTTTTTTATATTTCTAATTTAAATTTTTACTCTTCATTTTTACTTTTTTATTTCAATGAATTTAATTGAATTAAAAAATTATTGTTTCAAATTATATTCTGAAAAAAATACTTTAAATTTCATCGAGCTATTATTTTGATTGTTTTTAAATAAACTTATAAACCATTTTGTTTGATAAAAAAAATATTAATTTTATTTTCTAAAAGCTCTAAAAACAATGATACTTTAATCTACTATTCGTGGTTTATTTTTATTATCTAGATAAAAGTTTCTTTTATTATATTAACTAGAAATGAGTATGAAACTTTGAAAAAAAAAACAAATATACATATCGGTTTAAAAATATAGTGAAAATATATTTTACATGTATAAAGTACGTATTATTTTTGATATTAAAATAGACAAAATCGTCCTCCCAATCTCTTCATTACCGTTTCGAATAGCATTGTTCAGTTGGCATAATTGAATTCCCAAGATACGATGTATAGATCTCAGTGAAAGTGAGGTTTGCCAGGGATAATGGTATGATGAGGTGGGACAAGAGCTAGCAATTTTTTTATTTATTTTTTTTTATTTTCTACCCTTTTGCATTTATCCCCTTCATGACATCAACGAACCGAAGCTGAACCACGATTCTGTCCAAGGCATCCCACTGTCCTGATTTACTCCATTCAGATGAACGAACATTTAGCTATTTCACTTCCGTTAATCCCCTATATATAGTACTTTACCTCTAACCCTCTGTTGAAATTTCAACGAGCAATGAGTTTGTCCAAACTAAGGACGATCACATGAAAAAGGACCAATACACAGTCATCATTGCCAAAAAGGGACGAAAATGCTTGTCCGACTATTCGTCTATATATACTACTTCCCTCTTGAAGTTTGTCTCGACCTTCTTGTCTCTTTACTCGACCCATTCCTTTTTCAAAAGTCACGTTTATACGAAAATTTTAATTAAATAGTCTTCTATATTGTCACGTTCAAATACTTGATTTATTGTTTATTTATTTACTTTTGATAAATCATTAAAACGTCTTGAATAATATTTTAAAACTCGTGCAAAATTATGAATATATTTTTGAAGTTTTTCTTTTTCTTCGTGTAATTATGAGAAAAAAAAAAACCTTGATATAAAAATTTAATTGTCAATTTGAAAATAATTAATAAAAGCGTTTTATTTTTATTTTTTTAATGGTGCATGTTGTTGGTTTTTTACAATGCTACTTGTATTACCATTTCAAAATGATAAAACATATATACAATGAGCCAGTGCTTTACAGCTTTTTTTTTATGACTTTTTAAAGAGTTTAAAAAAAATTTAACACGCCAAACTGTGTGTTGTGTGTTGTCATGTTTAAGAAATATACATAGGTTGATTTTCAATATGAAAAAAACAATATAAATAAAATGAATATTTATATATAATTTAGGATATTTAGATCATGAAATTGGCATATGCTATAACACAATTATTCTGTGATTATTACTATCCAATTATCATGTTTATGTATATTGTCAAATTGTGAGCTGTTTAATGTTATCAGCACATGCGTGCTTTATACGATTTGAATGCGATAGTAAATGTATGAATCAGCAATGTCCATGTCATGACCGATGACCGGCATTACGATTTGTCAATAACAATCATCTACAGACATAACTACACTGCAAACTGCAACTGATGGTTACACAGATTATTTCAACCAGCGTGTAGCACCCGTTATACATTGTTCTACTCACAAATATGTTTGTTCTATAACGGTCGTTAAAATTTCACGCAGCTTTCTGAATATTTTTTCATTTTTTGATAGTTTACCTCATAATAACTTTGACAATTTGTGAGTTTATCAATATAACTTTTATAATTAAAATTTAATAAATTAAATTCGTGAAAAAACTGAAAGACAATAAATTTTTAATAAATAATAAATTATCGTAGAGTCAAGGTAGTCAGATAACGAGCCAATGAGTGAGAGTAAATAAATAAGATAATAGCAATAAAACAAAATTGAAAAAAGTAAAAGAAAACAATAGCTACATCTCATCCGACCCCCTACAGGTAGTCTCAACAATACCCGTTAGTCTCATTCATCCTTGCAAAAGCAACGAAAAAAAAAGGTGTAAAAAAGATTTTCAAAAAAAACTACCTCTTGTAGTTGTTACCACGGTGAACTATAGAGGTTGGGCATGATCAAACTGTTTTTCAAGCGAATGGAAAATAATGCAGTTTATTTTAATGAAGCTCTCGTGGGTAGTATTCGGTACTTACCTTTAATCACATTGTTAAATTCCTTTAGCAGCTAACTTTTCAAATAAAACAAATAAATATATATATTTTTTTTCATAAATATTCCCTTAATTGACACTAAATTGTCAATAAATTTTATTCCTTTTGACATCAATTGCCCATGGGTTTTTTATATAATTTTCTTTTAAAAAATATATCCAACTACTGGATTATTTTTAGTGTCATCTAGTTGATCATGTATAAAATCATAATGAGAAATTTTGACATGAACTTGCATACCTGAAACTTGAATAATATTCATAGAGAATATAAACACATGGCTTGATTTGTATGTATGTCTATCTGAATGTCTGTCTGTCTGTCGTTCTATCTGCCATTTTAGATAGTTAATATATATATATACATATACACACACTTTCAAGATACATCAAGCGACATATATAGTGAGATATATAAAGGCCAAAGGCGTGCTTGAGGACTTCTATTGAATTAGCTCCATTCACTAAATTGCTTGCGAATTATGCTGGATCACAGGCGTGTACTAACTTGTTCACTCGATTCACCACAATGTCTTTGTATATATTATATCTATATGCATCTTCATTCTATATTTATTTTATTATTGTGTGATATTCAATGCTTCAGAATTTCATATAGACCAATGATATATCAAGATTATCAAGTTCTTTTACAAATAAACGACCAAAATCAATAAACAAGATGACATTCACAATTTTTTATTAAGAAAAACTTTTATTTCTTTTTCAAGTTTTTTTTTTATTCTTTGTCACATTTTATTATATATTTTTTTATTTTTTCTTTGGGGCTTAAACAAAAGTTTTACCTCGTACCTGGGTCACAAATTTCACAAAGCTAAAGCCTCTAATTTTAGGTCACCAGGACATTGAACAATTTAACTAGAAAATTAGTCTCAGTTGTTTTTTTTTTTCTACAAAATTATAAGGAAGTTTTGACGAAAATTCTTGGCACGTTTTTAAAAAAATATTATCATCATTGTTAATTGATGTAGTTTAATTTTAAAAGATAAATTGCTAATTCTTTATTACATTTTTTTGGATCATTTTTTTTTTTTTTTTATTAAATTAATTTATTAAAATGAAAAATCTGATGATAAACAATTTTGTATTATGTTTAAGTGACTCTTGACAAAATTTAAGAGAACCATAAGGTATACCGAAATTGCAAGTTGGCCTTATCAGGCACATGTCACCCAACCTAATCTGCTTTTGCCACCCTCTCATCTCATTATCCTTAAGTCTACTTTTACGACACTGTCATGACAGTTTATTACTCTTCACTTTTTACTACCCTTTTATTTTTTTCTCATAATCACACATAGTTTATATATTTTTTTGCCATTTGAAAATCTTTTTTTTTAAATTAATTTCAGTTTGATTTTCTTCTTTCAAATTATTTTTCTATGCGTCATAAATTTTACAACTTACTTCCAAGTTTGTGTTCTTAATTATCGTTGTATAAATGTATATATAAAATTTTGCAATTAATCTAGTTTTCATATAGAAGTAGTTTTAATAGCTTCAACATTTGGGTTAATATAAAATAGTTATATGTGTGTTAATTTATATTTAGCTATAATTTCTAATCAAAATTTATCAACATATAGTGAGACACGTACTTTCGATAAATTGAATTGCACAAATAAATCGTCAAAGCCATCAGTTAACACTGCAACAATTCTATAGGTCAATGGGAATACAGTTAAATATAAATATATGTTTGTGTATTTCACAAACGATAACACTATGCTAGTCTTTCTGAGGGTATATATTTGATGACCCAGTTTTCGTATATTGCAATTCTATTCACACGGTGAAATAAAAAGTTTTTCTTTCGTGGTTTAGTTGAATTAAAAAAAAAAATAACGAAAAACAAAATTAACAAAAATATATATAGGTATTTATCAAAAGTTTCCTTTATTTATTTTGTCTGTATTATTCAGCAAAATTACAAAGCTCAAAATATTTTTTTCAAGTTTTAATTGATGCTTTGTATTTTATAATTGGTAAAATGTTTAAAAATTTCCATTTATCACATGATGCAATCAACGATATATTGTATAATATTCAAAGCAAACTAATCAACTGAAGTAAAATACATTATGTGTTAACTTCTATTGTTTAAAATGACATACGATGAAATTTTAGGTTGTTGTTATTACGATTATTTGATTTTAGGCTGAAAACAATCTGTTATTGTCATTGTGTATTTTGTGAATATTCTATATATATTGTACATTGGATTCAATACCAGGATTTAATTGTGCATTGGTGGTAAATATAAAGTGGGTGTGCTTGTCCAAATTCTGTCTACCTTTTATGTACCATAATGAATCCCCCCATATTATTCGTTGTTTTGTAAATACGTAAAAGTATTCACACGTGATCACCAAAATGAAACTAGTACAATTTCATTTATTTTATTTTTTATTTATTTTTTCTGTTGTCTATTTGTACAAATTCAATTGACACCAATTGAAAGATTTTTCAATCCCATGAAATTGCATTTTTTTTTGTTTTTACAAAATAAATTGATGCTAAAATCATTCCAATTGAAATGTAAAAACAAAAAAAAATTATTTGAAAGGAAAAAATAAATAAATAAATTTACAATTATATTATTTAAGTAGACATAATGGTTTTTTGTTAAATTGAAAAGAAAAAAGTAATAAAATTCAATGGTTCAACTACTGAAGAACTAAAGGTTAAACTAAAATTAATAAAAAAAAAAAAAAACAAGTTAATCTGTTTTTTTTTTTTTTTGAATAGACAAGAAATAGTGAAATGTTTTGTACATCATAGAGAAAATGAAATGTAAGACAGGTGATATTAAATGAGACAGAAATAATTCCCTCGAGCAATAACGTGTGTTTGTCCACAATTTTTTATGTTTTTTTTTTAAATTTCTTTCTTGCGTTGAGAGAGCATCATTCGTTACTCGTGTAGAATGGTAATATGCCAGTTGATGGGTAGATGAGTGAAAATAAAAAAAAAATTACAAATAGAAGCATAGAACGATTTATCAGGTGTCTGACTGTGACACTTGGTTCTTCTTTAATTTTTTTTTCTATTTTTTCTTAAATCGATAAACTTACATTTGCGTATCGTATATTCAAATAATACTCTAGTGCCTTTGTGTTTTTGAAATAGAATATCTATGTAAAAAATTATTTGAATAATTTTTTTCTTAACTGATTTTTAATGCTTTAAACCGAGAGTATTTTACATAATTATTTTTGAGCTTGAATTATTAACATTATGAAATATTTATTCAACCAATAAGTAATTTATTGGTAAAAATATATTAGTATTTTTTGACGCTGATCAAAGCCAAGATGAGAGATATTTGTTTCATAAAATATAAATTGATATTTAGTTGTCATTTGATGTATTCGCAAAAGTACATTTGCAAATATAAATGCGTGGATGATATAAAATTTTTAAAAGCAAGTCAATCGGTTGAAAATAATATTTTCAGTGTTATTGGTTTCGGTACAATAAACCGTTTAATATATATTTTTGACCTGAAAAAAATAGAGACCATATTCCGACATATAATAAAATACCTGGGGTATGAAAAATTTTAACAATTCAGTATGATATTTCTAGATGCTACATTAAAAGAATTAAATTTGAGAAAAAGAATTTTATCAGATAACGGGCAATTAAACACTGTAATTTTATATATCGTATGTCAAATGTTAATCAATTTACCTTTAAAATTAATTATGCCCGCGGCATTCTTTATGTAAATGTCAGACTTCAACGTTGAAACTGATGTTTAATTATATGAGAATTAAATCAATCAATTTTTCAATGAAAATATATGTACATTGAATAAATGAATTAGTTCTGACTAAATTTATATATTGAATTTATATGTAATTAAATTTTTTTCCGATAATAACTCGAGTGAATAAACATCAAAGTTTAAATTTATAAAAAAAGAGAATGCTCGTTTGATTCTTTTTTTCTTTAATATATTCATCCATCAAATCAACACATCATTAATCAAATTGTGTTTTTGTTTTTTATTTTTTTTTCCACTGTAATGTGATGCTCGCGAAATCGATTAAAATATAATTTTACGCCATGCCTTCTTAGAATATATACGGAAAAAAAAAAAAAAAATTATACTTAGGTGTGGTAGTTTGGTATTTTGTTTTGTCCTTGATTGTAACCTTGGTTAAATCGATTTCGGCAATCTTAATGTTGAATATTATAGCTCAAGACATTTTTCATTCATGCGTCAAGAACAAAGAACAAGTATTGAGTCTCGATTTCACGATAGCTTTGAACCCCGTTGTTTGCCGTGACGATATTCATCAATTACCGATGAAACTGATCAGGTTGAAACGTGCCACGGTTTTCTATATACATTTTTTTTTACAAGCTTTGATTTCAAGGATAAATAGAAAAGTTCTAAAACATACTATCTCACGACTCAAAATTATCCACGTAAATTATTAAAATTTTCCAAACAAAAACAAAAATACTTCAAATTTTCTATTAATGATTAAAACTCGGGTATTAACAATTCTTCAGCAGTCAATAATATATATCGTTCTAAATTTAATGATAAAAGAAAATACGAAAACTTAATATTGTTAAAACTTTTTAAACATATTTAATTGGACTAAAAAAAAAAAAAAATTAATTTAGTAGATGATATTGCAAATGAATTGAGGGAAGCTAGTCGTTTGATATGGCAAAATTACAGGGGGCAACAAAGTAGGGAAGCTATTAGCAAGCAGGGGGTATAAGGAGAGCATTATGAGATGATATTAGATTTTCCTTCTCCCATATTTCGATCCTATCCGCTTAATAGATTCAGCGATATTATTGAATTAGCGTTGGCTTGAATGGAGCTCAGGCTACTTGGTTTTGGATTGGTGTGAGGTTTCGTTTTGTGGTGTATCAGTGGTATGGGGTACATATATCAAAATATTTCTAGCTTATTGCCATATTATATGTTTGCTTGTTCTCTTTAAAAATTGCTACAATATTAGTATTTTATTCTTCTAAAATTTTTATTATATTTTCAATTCATTATAATGCCACTCGGTGATTTTTCATTTGAATTTTTTATTCTAAATAATTTATATATTTTTTTGATTGCTTTTTTTTTATTTTGGAATAAATTAAATATAAAATTAAACTTTTAAAATATTTTTATACATTTTTTATGTTGAATTTTTTGAGTAAAGTAAATCTGCAGTATCCAAAGTGCCAAGTACCACTTCGTCACTGGTAGCATCAAGAAGTGTAACGGTTATGCTTGTAAAACTTTGTGACTGTAACTTACTTTCAACATAGAAAAAAAGTAAATAAATAAATAAAAAGTATGACTATTACATTTTACACTGGGAGTCAGCTTTTAACCCTCACTAAGCTAAAAGTGAAGTTGTACAGTTGAGAGAAAAAAAAAACGATATTGCGAAAATGCAGCTGCTAGCATATGTGTACCACTTTTCTTTTGAATGAATACAAGCATCAAGAATCTTTTATATCATAATAATGGTAAAAAGTAAAAAAAAATTATTTATATATTGTTTCTACATAAGTGGGTGATAAAATAAAATTTCTCTTGTCAATTATCTCAATTACCATGATCATCCTATTACCATACGATTACCTGGTCATGTACTGAAATAAAATGAAAATACTGTAGACAAAGTTCGTTGGTACAGTTGCTGTGATAATTGTGATGAAACTTTCCCAACATTTTGAGAACCATATAATCCAGCAAACGGTCAAAAGTTTCCAAACGTCATTACAAATTCTGTCGAGTTTGACGAATGAAGTATAAAGGGTCTAGTTGTCGTCATTACGTTTGACCAATCCTCGTGTTAATTTTCACACAAACCAACTTTCATCTTGACTCAATTTTCTTTAATCTATATTTACTTGATTTTTTCTTTAAAAACTTGATATTGTTTCAAAAAATTCACGGGCAAATGTTGATTCATCCATAAAAATAAAATCATTATTTTTATTTTTTTTTATATTTTTTTAGATTAAGATTGATAGTCTTTTGTATATTTACGCTCGGTTAAAAAATTATTTTGATTATCGTTTAGTTTTTTCTCTCTGTGTTTGGCGTGTTGTTTTTTTTTATAAAAAATTGAAAAAATAAAAAATATATATTGGGAGATGTTACTCAAGGTCTTGGGGATTCAAAGAGGCAGGATTATGAACAGATAGAATCTCATGAATTATCATCGTGTCTATTAAAAATACAAAAACCAGATAGATTGATGTTATTGAAATAATCAAAATATATTTACGTGTTTTTATGGGATGTCTAAAATGATGAAGAGGGTCAACAAGTCTTAACTCAAGCAACTTATTCTGCCAGCTCTTTGAGACTTGAAAATATTTTTACTTATCAATTTCGTTATTTAATAGACGTGGCAATAAAATCATCAGCATCAAAATGTATTTTATTTTTGGAGAAATAAATTTAAAATACGATTGACTATCAATTTTCAAGTTCACTCTTGCGTTTAAAATTCACAGGATTAGCTATTGCAAATAATCCACTTGAATATATGTTTTAAAATTTTTTTCAATAGCCTCAAGCTCTTTGCAAGGGAATTTGATACAACCCTCTCGCAATATCATCTTGTTCACTTAAATCCCAGCAACTACCAGAACATGTTTTATATCGTGACAGAATCGGCACTAGCTAATAATTACCCTTCTCTCACAATTGAGTTCTATTCAACCCTCTGCCTATTTCACGGGTAACTGCACCAGATTTTTTTTTTTTCTAAATTCATCCAACATGAAAAATTGTCACATTTAAATTAAAACTTAATTTTTTTGCTCTTCCCTTTTACTCTTTTGATTTGTTTTTTTTTTTAATTTACATTTTTATCATTTTTTTTCTTGAATAAGAGATGTTATACTTTGCATAACACGGTATGAATTTGATAGATGCAATTGTTGTTTAAAAAAATATATAATAAAAAACAATTGTTTAATTTCATGGTCGATTCAGTGTATACACAAATTGAGTGAATTTTAATCTGAATCACCATCTTTATCGCCAAACTAATTATATGTATTTTTCTTTTTTGAACTTTCTTCGTCGGGTAGACACGATAGGGTGGCTCATTCCGGCAATAATAAAAAAATGCAAAATAAAAAAGAGAGAAAAAAAAAATATAGGCTTGTAAGGAATATATTCGAGGGAAAAAATAAGAAGAGAAAGATACTGTCGTAAGCTTGACATGCTTACTCGAAGATCGTCTTCATGAATATAGTAATAGCGCAACCCTTTTTTTTTCGACATTATCTATATTTTCTTTTTCACTTTACATATTAAAACGTAGAAGAATACGTCTATAATGAGAAAATACTGACTAAGTGGCATATTCTCTTTATGAAAGTAGGTCAGTTACCTGCTTATCGATTCGATCAGTGTTTGAAACATTCCATCGGTTTTCTCGACTACATAATATATATATTAGAAAATGCAACCTTGTTCATGATCGTCTTCTTCTTCTTCTTCTTTTATTGTCAATATTTATACACGTAAGCTTTTTTTATGGACCTAAGACATTCGTGGAAACTTTTTCGGTTTCGAAAAAAGTAAAAGATTATTCATCTCCGGTGGACAAAAGTGTAATAATAAATTTTTTAGGATATGAAAATAAAAAATAAATGAAAACTATTTAAAAAAAAAAACAGACTCGTTTGAAGTTGTGCTGAATTTTGTTTCACTATCACATTTTGAAAACTAAATTTACGATCGGTATATAAAACAAAATTCAGACCACGATTTTTTTGTAGGAAAAAAAAAGATAAAATTCGAATAAGCATGGTTGGTTTTGAAGTTGAAAGAAAAATACTTCACAATACGCAATGTATAAATAAATATATACTGAATATCGTGATGAAGCTAGTTTATGAGAAACAGTATAAAAAATAATAATAACGATAATAAAAAAATATAAAATGATAATAATAAAAGAGTTTACGATATTGGCGCGAAGGCGCCTTGATTCCCGTTCAATGTGATAGTAAAATGTGGCAAAGTTGAAATCGTGTTGGTTCTCGTACAACCCCTGCATATTTCATCGTGTAAAATGCCTGAGGGAATTAAGTTTTATATATAGACGTATATAGTTTTATGTACATGTGGAAAAAGGGCAAACACTTGTTATATCTTCTATATTCTATTTACGAGTAAGCTCAATTTTAAGACTTGAAATAACAAAATTCACTTATTTTATTTTATATTATATTTACGTGTTTGATTTTATACATTTCAATTTTTATTACATTAATTTTCATAAATAAATAAAACTTAAGCAATATGCAAAAATTAATCTAATGAATTTTAGTATTTCCCTTCATAGAAAAAATAAAAGTTTATTTCAAATGACTTCATGTTGAAGGAATAAAATAGTGAAATATTTTTTATTTTTATCATATTTTTTTATCATAATATATAATCCGATTATTTAAAGGTAATATTACATAGTATGTAAATTGGTAGTGATAGTATTCACGAATGAGGGTTTTATTACCTGCCAGAAGACAAGCAAATATCAACCCCCTTTTTCACTTATAATATAGCCTTGTAGTAAAACGATCGCGTTTACCCGCGGGCATATGTATATACATACATTTATACTAGCAAAAGGACACTCAAGTTATTCTTGAACATAACATCTAGTACATGTATGTATGCATACGTAGTTTCGTATAGTTACGCTTGTGTAAAACCGCACCTATCTTTATGTCGTTGACACCCTCTTCTTGGGTTCTAACCTTCATTACTGAATACGCTAACCTTTATACGCGAATTTTCTCCCTTTTCTAACGATTCACATTGTTATACACAAAACCAACTACTACCACTGTACTGCTACTGTTACAACATATACTCTACCATTTTAATGCAAAGGTAAATTACATAGGGAGCTAGAAATTTCACCATCGTAAAGACAACCTGTTTTGTTAAATTAATATCTCGATGAAAATTTTATTGGTTTTTATAATAAATTTATTATCAAAATATAAAATAATAAAAAATCCATACAAAAGTTATTTGAATGAAATATTTAATTTTCAGTATTTTTAATAATTTTCTTTATTTCTTCAGAAGAGAAATTTAATTTTCATTTATTTTTCGGATAAATGGCTGTCATAACTATTCGGGTTGATCAAATTAGTTCAATATTTTTTTCCCCTTTTTATTTTCGTTATTTTTTTTTTTTTTTCTTGCTCCCTCAAGTCCATTGATAACGTCCAGCTGGTGTTTATTCGAATTGTTATAAACCTCCATGAGTAACCAGCCATCGGCTATCGATAGCAAAAATCCAGATTTATGAAATGGTTTGGTACTTAAGAGAGTCAAAATGAGAAAAAAAATAAAATACCAATACATAAAAAATAGAAAAAAATTATGAAAGAGTAAAAAAATAATATATAAAATAAAAAATGAGTAACAACAGAGTGTCATCAATCATCGGTGATGTTCTTTCTTCTGTTGGTATACAGAGTGTTTTGAACTGAAACGTCTAATGAAAAATGACCTGTTGGCAATTCTGATGATCGTAGGCTAAACTTCTAGTGAATGTTAAATTTTGAATAGTAGTTTTTATAGAATAAGTATACATTTATATGAATAGTAAAGAAATAAACAATTTTGATCGATATTTTTATTACAATAATCCATTAGATAGTCGTTAAAAATTTCGAAAAAAAAATCCATTTAAATAAATCTTTATTTATTACATACGTTTTTTTTTTTTTTTTTTTTTTTTTTAATTTATAAATTCTGTCAAGCGTCAATCATTAAAACTCTTAATAGTGCTTGAAGGTATATTATTATTATTTTTTTTCTTTTTGTGGGTACACATACTCTGCTGATGAAAAAGAGTAGAGAGAAATAAATCAATTGACGTTTGAGTATGTATGCACATCCTCTAGAACATCTGTATTTCCCCAGTTTTTTTATTTATTTATTTTTTTATTTCTGTTGTCTATACAATTGTGCCTGTATAGTTTTGTATTGAATGAAAATATCTGGCCAGATCGTTGACGATCAAAGCCACGATTGCATTCATTGCCCTGGGCTCAACAATTCACCACAATCATGTGACGAACTTTTCGGATTTACTCAAAACCTGACAGAGCAATGTTTATCCTAAAATGTTCAAAACACTGTGTGGAATTGAAACAAAAGATTAAATAGAAAAAAAATAATTACAACAAAAAAAAAAAAGAAAAAGATATTTCACTTTGAATAGGGAAGGTTTACTTTACACTCGATACTGTAACTCTGTGTGCTGTACTATGGGCTGTACTTGACATTTTTGTTTTTTTTTTTTTTTTTGAGCAACACTTTATCGTTTGAAATGTAACGCCTTCGAATACCATTTCCTCTCTTTTCATGACCTGTAAATATAGACTATTTTGATCGTTGTATTTATTTTTGTTTTTTGATGGCCATGCACAATTGATTTTGACAGGAAAAAAACTTCATCAATAGTATACGTGCAATCTGTGCTGATTTTGTTTACCCGTTACTTCATCATCAGAGCTCCATTTACTGTAAAACCCTCAAGCAATATTAAACGAGAGGGTAACTTTATTTATTCATATTTTTAGTATTTCGTTAACATCTTCAAATTCTACTTTGTTTATTTTGCTTTTCATTTTTTTTTTGATCCATTGATTCCTTCATTGGTTTTTTGTTGGGAACTTATGGGAAAAACAAGGAAGTAAGGAGGATATATTCAATCGTGTGTACATTTTGACCCTACTACTTGCTTCATTTATTCAGCAACAAACGTTTCGGTTGAAAATTCAAAATACGGATAATATTCAGGTGGTGTCGCTTTTTATGCAGACCAATTTTTAGAGTTTTCCAGGCTCGCGTTCGTTTTTAAATAGTTGAGCAAAATACAAAATAAGAACTTTGTGCGTTTGTTCAATCGGCTGTACTTCAAGACCCTACACTGTATTTATTATAGAAAAAAAAAAAAAAAAAACAAACCTTAATACTTGAATATCATATGCTACAATTGAAAAATTCCAACTTTGTATTTCTGTTGATACGACTGATTACTTTACTTTGAAATTTGTATCTTTTTTTTTTATTTCGACATTTCTTTTTGTTGTTAAACTATGTGACTTTGTCGTAAAAAAATCTTTATTGTTATGAATTTAATTTTCATACAAATAACAAAAGTATACCGAAGAATTTAGTCTTTTTATTTTTATTATATTTCACTCGTCTTTTTCGTTTTTCTTTTTTTTTGACTGTAAGTTATATCATTTTGCTGTGTGTCTTTTTTATGTTTCTATGATATTTATCAAAAAAAAAATATATGTATATATATAAACATATATTTTCTCGCGTTGAAATTTGAAATAGCATGGGTTGGTTTTAACGTTACGTGCCAATGCAGTAGTGGTAGTGTTGGTTGAGAAAAAGGGATGAGTACTTGAAAATGAAACACAAGGGTGACTGCTCTTGTACTCACGGGGCTACTATACCGCCTGGTTACCCGTAATCCAATAAAACCAAGAGACGTAGACGAAATTTAATATCCAACGCCATCAAAAGTCGCTGGGATTGTTTCCAGCTAGTTGTAACTCCTGCTCACGCGCATACACGTATACAATATGCTACAACACTTTTGTTATTTTCTCACTTTCAAGTATTCGAAAGCTTTCAAAATTTATTTTCTTCTTGTTATTATTTATTCTTTTTTTTTTTTCATTTTTTCTTGAGACATAAAGCTACCGCTGAGCCTCTTGTCGCATCTTTGCTTCAATTGGCACTTTTTATTTTGAATTTTTATTTCTTTGGTTTTTCCAAGAGTCTCATTGAATTTATATGAAAATAAAGGGAATCATAGCTTTGTCACTTGTTATACCATTAGCATTATTGTCACAGTAATAAAAACATATAAATTTAATATCTCGGTACTCATCAAAAATACGATAATTATTTGTTTTTGTAAATTTCGTCGTTACAACATTCATCCTTCTTTCAACCCTTATCCAATAATTCTGCTTTGCCGACAGGGAGGGCCAGAGCTTTTTCGATATATAAATGAGGGAAGTGAGTACTTTACCCCGGGTAGATCTGACAAACCACCGGTTTATCCATTGCGGTGTGGACGCATTTGTACTTATCATTTTTAATTAGTCTATATTAAATGAAAAAAAAAGATAAATCATATTAAAATTTATTCCCTAAATCTCCTTTTAACCACTTTTATAAATTTTTGTTTTTTAACTTCATAGCATAATGATTTATTTATTTTAATATATTTTATCCCTTTTAAATAAATTAATCATGATTATATTACCACGGTACTTTTATAAAACCCACCAATTATCATAAAATATTTTCGTATAAAAAATTTGTTAACAGGTGCAAAATTGTTTGACCAATTCTTACAATCAATTTTAAATTTCTTATCTTGTCTTATTTCACCTGCCACACAATTCAACATAGCAAACACTGTAATTACAATCAAGTTACAGTCGGCAAAACTTTTTAATAACTATTCTTGCAATTGAAGAAATTATAATTCATTTTTTTTATTATTATTAGATGAAAATATGCTCAATTATTAAATACGAAAAAGATGCGTAAAATGTGTTGAAATATACTTGGAATTGTAAATTGTTTCGCGTTTATATATTGTATAGTATACATTGGCTTTTTGGTTTGTCGGCAATAACAGTAGATCTGCCTAACGAGCCCCTAAATAAGGGAAAGTAATTTCATGTATTTATGCGTGAATTACGGGTTAGAGAGTTTTACAGAGAGTAAGAGAATGAGAGGAAGAATCCCTTTAGTCTGTATATGGATATTGAAGTAGTGAAAAAAATAAAGAAAAAATAAGTAAATGAGGGTTAAGCATATCTCTAAAGGCAATTAACGCTCGACTTTGTAAAACTGGCAACAGACTTTAAGTGTTGTTGTTTATAAATATAATTATATATTTACGTGTGTCTTTCGCTTATGCACTATGAAAACAAAATAAACACATGAAAAACAAAATAATTATCATTATAAATTATTATACCAAGTTACTTTTGAGTATTTTCTTTATAAATAATTAATAATAATTAAAATTTATATCTTGAAGATTAAATACTTGAGAAATTTTATATATAATTATTCACAAAATTTGACAATTCATTCCTTTTATGATAAAATTATAATCGTTTGACTGAATTGATGTAGAATGGAGAGACGTTAACCTTAACCACGTCGTGCAGATCATCTTGAATATTCTCTCTTTTCTCTATCTCTATCTTTCGTGTGTAATCATCCGTTATAAAATATTTATCGCATGATCAATTTTCTTCGACTTTTGGCCAGACAAAATTAATGTAATATTAATTGAAAGCTCCATTGCATTGCTTGTAGATTCCTTAGAATGTTTGATACGATCAAGTATTTATTTCATTACAAAAAAAAAACTTCATTTTCTATTCAAACTAACTTAATTACATACAATTTTTACAATACGTTATTACTGCGAATTTGCGATTGTTTCTACATCAAAGAAGGCTTAAATCATTTTGCAATAAAGTTGAAACGAAAAAGCGAAAAGCAAAAAAAGCTATTCATGAAACGTTTGTCTATTAACGACGGATATTGCATGATTCTAAATCAAGTGCGCCCCAACTTAAATGTCATATAACAACAGCGAGACATGCTGCATTTTGAATATGTCGCAAGTGAAGATTTAAAACTGGCGCACCATACTAATGACCATTAACTGGTTGTCTTGCACCTAGCACTGACTCTTCTGCATAAGTAATCTATATATATACACAAATATACATAATGAATTGTTGTTACCTATATAGCCGCAAAATGTGTAGCATGCTGGGTGCGTGCCGCGCCGCACTGTCAGACCATATACCGACTTTGCATCGCTTGCAACGCCCTTACCGTCACACAAACCCGCCAGGCTACCCCCCGGGAGATTTATGCACCGGATGTGACTCGACCCCCTCGAATGGTTTATGACTTTTGCTCACTAAACGTAAGCAAACGACTCTCTATTTTTTATACTGCAGTATACCATACACTCTTCATCTCCATATTCATTTTATTACTGTCTCTTTATCAGATTTAATCTCTATAATCATACACTTCAAAAGAAAAAAATATGCGCAAAATTAGGTATACATATGTATACGTCGGTCAGATGACTAATTTTTTCATTTTTTTTTTCAACTGGTAGGTATTTTTATATTCCGATTTTCACAATTTTTATCTGAGCGTATAGATTTTAAAGCGGCATTTCATTTATGGTGTAGAAATATTCAAATAGCGAATATTGAAGAGAAACTTGCTGAGATTTTATATTGGTATAGGTTGAAAGCTTCGTCGTATCGAAACGATAACCTTCGAGTGTTATTACTATTTACATGCTCGTCTGGAAAAATACGTAGCAACAACCTCTGCATAGGTTTTTATTTATTTTTTTTATTTTTTGCATCGTTTATTTCAATTTAACATGCATGTAAATATGTTCCAACAACATGTGTCAATGTTGGTCTTTATGGAGTCATGTTTATTCGTTCAAGTTATGAATTTTAAAGCCATAAATTTTTTTTCTTCGCTTTTTTTTTTTTTATAACATAACGTTTTTGTCAATAATTTTGAGTGGCATTACTTTTTATTATTTGTAAATCAGTTTATCACATAATTTGTGATTATTTAAACTATATAGTACAGAGCGTCATTGTAAAGTCAAAAAAGAAAATAAAAAAGACAATGATGAACTGCAGTGGAAGCACAAGAGCATAAGCATGAATAATGTGAAACGATAAAACTTCTTCTTGAACATTCTGCAATCACTTCGATGCCATATAGCAGGTTCTTAAGATCTATAAAGGGATCAACGACTCTTATTCTTGGTTATATATACGGTTAAAAGGATATATAACGAGGCAGAGACGCCGTCTTGTGTAAATCATTTTGACAAAAAAAAAAAAATGAAAATACATAACAAGGTTATATACTTAAACTAAACAAAAATATACTAACATTTGGAGACATAACGATTATGTTTAAAATAAAAAATAAATTTCGGCGTGTTTGAACTATTAAATAATGCATGCGTTAGAAATCGTTTCGAGCTGAAATATCTTTTGCTGAAAAAATAAAATAAATATATATTTACAGCTCATGTCATAAAATGGTCAAATCTTTTCATATTAAATCGTTTATCAATATTTTCAAATAAACAGTTTAGCAGAACATAAAACATCATATATATATTATGTCTGCAAAAATAATAAAATTATATTAAGCTGAGTAGGTAGCTAGTTTATAGCACAAATTAATGTTCCACAAAATTTTAGTTAGTTGTTGTTTGGGTATTTATTCTTATTACTAATATAATTTCTCTATTGCTCTGTATTATTTCGAAAGACTGTTTACCTGAATATCGAAATAAACATATAGCATGAAAATAATATAAACAGAAACTAAAGCTTTATTGACATGGATTTGAAACAGTAAGCAGTATTAGTCCACTGAAGCCAAATAATGGAACTAACGTTGTGCTCTTACAGCATTTTATATATAGATATAGCATCGAAAGTTGAGCTTCGTTGAACTCTAAATGCCAGTACTATTCGCTAGTTTCTCATTCTCCTTTAACATATCTATAGTATTCTTGGCAAATGCAAGGCTACTTCAACCAATACTACTTGGACATCAATGTTTGCGGTGTTACTAACCAAAAGCGTGTATTTGTCCTGCTGATCCAGTATACGTTACAAGCAGTATAGTACAGTAGTTACTAGATAGATAGAGAAATTCTGCACACTATGCAGAAGAGAACTGAATTCTGTTCAACGATTGCTCGTGACACTAGCGCAAATGCAATGCTCTCGTCTTCTAAGGCTGTTTGGACAGTGTGACGTGAATGCATTTACTGACGTTGATATTCTGCTGGATAACCAATCCTTGTAAATTACAAATATATATACCAATTCTCTCAACCCTACCAATCACATTGACTTGGTTGTGTCAATCAACAGTTCTGTGTGTACATCTATATATAGGAAATGTCTATTTCCATTTGAGTTGTCCCTTTTAGAAATCATTGTTATTCAAAATTCGCTGATGATGAATCGTAGTATGCTTGTCAATATATTCGGTGATCAATGTAATCATGGATTTATATTAGGATCTTTGAGGTGAAATTCAAAATAGGCCATACATATGCTACAATATAGGTAGAGTGACTGATATAGCACTGTGATGATAATTTTCTTGGTAATATATTTATATGAAAGTCATCTTCTTCATCAACGATCGATATTAAAATGGGTACGCGCGAATTATCGTTATTAACGCTATTATTAAATGCTTGAAGCGCGCCTGAAGCAATTAGCGGTGAGTTTTAGTCACAAAGGATGCACTCGCGAAGCGCATCATTTCGAAAGGAAGCGGGTGAACGCGCTCTCTTAACTCTTGCAATAATAGCAGTTTGTGGTGGTCGTTGGCAGCGGTTCTACCATAATTCCTCTTGTTGAAAATTAGGGGTGAGGTTTCTCTTCGTGCTTGTTTACTTGTTCTCTTTCTTCATGTTTGCTCTATGCTTCAAGAGACTTTTTCTTACCCTCCTTTGTATATGTATATACATATATTTCATCGTGTATTATATTATATCTTCTAAAGGAAAACTATTGCTCGTAGAAATTCTTGTTGATGCTCGTGGCTTACTAAAATACAAAATAAATAAATATTAATTTTTAAAACATAATATGTAATCTGGGTAGGAAAAGAAATTATTCTCGTTGAGTTATTTTCAATTTAAAATAGAGAGCAGGATCTTACGTGTGTATGGGGTAGCAAAATTTGTACAGTTGTGTGACATGATCTGTAGTGGACGATACAAAGCGTTTCTTGTTTACTGATAGCATCAGGTTATTTGTGGTGATCGTGTCTGTCGAATGCAAAGAGTCAAGTCTTATTTTCTTTTATTCATTCTCTTCAGCTTTCTCGTATATCCATATACCAAATACTTTAAAATTTTCCTTCTATATTTTTCCCTTCTTTTGGCATTTTGTATGGAGAATAAATTGCGATAGTATCACGCCACCCTCATATTATAAAACGTAATGCTGTACTGGAATCATAATTTTTTTTCTATTTGAAACCTCTCTTATTAGAATTATCGAGAAGCTTTTCTCAGAAAATAAAAATGTTTTCCCTTGAGGTCAATTAGAAGCAGAACTCAGAGACCAATTTTTTAATTTCAACCTTAAAAAATAAAAGTATTTTACGCAGATAAATAATTTATTTTATCAATAATGATTAGCTTTTTTTTTCTTACATAAATTTACATGAGAAAATAAATATTTAGTCTACAAATGTTATATGAGTCAATCATCTGGTATGTAATTAAAACATCTGAAATTACTTCATAATCTATATTTACAAAAATAAAATCCACGCACATCTGTTGGTAATAATACTTGAGCTTTGAGATAGAAAAGTTATTGGCTTTAATTGTGTGCCTTGTGTGTTTGCGGACGTATGATTGGAAGGGTAAATACAGCAAAGCAAAACTTTACTTGAGCGCCAAATGCGGCACGAGTCACTGTAGTGAACGATGAAGACCTTTTCACAGCTGCTAGCAGCTCTCGCAGAAATCATAGTGCGTATATTATACGTGCCATCTCTTTTTTTTCTTTCTTTATTTTGCCCTTGCTTTGCTTTATATTTTCATAATCTACGCTTGTTACAAATAAAATATATAGCTTTAAGTTTCATTTTCGAAGTTGACTGCTTCTTTCATTTACCCGGCTTTGCGCACTTTCAGTTTTCCCTTCCCAATTTCGCGAGAGTCTTTAGCCCCCATTGACAGATGTTGGCACGTGAACAAATACACATTATTCGTTCCTAAGACCTGTCACATTGTCAATATATATGTATCCCTGACTATTTTGATTAGTGTTGAGATTTTCTTTTAATCATAAAGTTTAATTATTCTTCTCACTGTCAGCTGAATTCTTTATTGGCGAATTAATTATTTTAGACCATTTGATGACTCCGAGAACACAAACTCATAGTTTTCTTCTTTTTTCTGAATTATTTTTTCTTTTTTTTAGTAATTTTTCGCTCTTGCGTTGGATATTAGACATCAGGCAGAAAATAGTAATCACCCTCAAAAAGAAATGAGCCATAAAATAGGCAGGCACCAGTCTAGCGAGTCGGTGAGCTTTCGACCTTGGCCAATGTCAGAACACCCTTCCTTTTTTCCTCTGTCTCTCTGCTCTCAGTAGAATTTTGCCACTAGAGTTAGAGGATCAACGGCCCGTGGCGTTCTTAACTTTACATCGCTTGGAAGAAAATTGCTTTTTCATAACTTTAGACAGTGTTTGCGATTTAGATATTATTATTTTATAAATAACAGTGTGTTGTCAGACAGCGTATATTCATGGTTGATATCAAATTTGATAAAGAAATCATACGCAGTTTGGGTAAAATTTTAACTTGACTACTAAAGAAAATCAAAATGAAGATTAGATACAAGTTTGTTGAAGTTTTGGGTTTTCAAGTAAATCACAGTTACTGATGGATTGAGATGAAGATAGAAGTATGCTGTTGGACAGATAAGGTCGAAGGGTCTTGTAGAGTAAAAGGGAAAAAAAAAAAAAAAATAAGAGAATAAGAATGTAGGTTTGAGTGTAAGAATCTTGTGTAGGTAATCTGCAATCCAATCTTAAGTTTAATGTGAGTGAGCGAAAAAGACAGTGGGAATAGATGAGCTAGGAACTTGGAAATATAAAAAGGGAAGAAAATGAGAAAACAGGACAAGGAAAAGATTATAAAATATATAAAGACAGAAAGAAAGACAAGTATATGCGAATCCTCTTGGGATGTGAATTGGTGAGAGCATAGTGAAGAAAATGTTTAAAAGAAAAAAAAAAGAAAAGTTTTTCAGAATGTTTGAAAAATCTTGTTGTTAAACTTTTTTTTTTCTTTTCTGTCAAAACGGACCAGTGGCCATTCGCTGATCCGAATATACAACGCAGCCAAGTTTATCTAAAAAGAAAGGTATTCTTTTGTTTTATCAAAAAATCTTTAGTCATTTTATTTTCATATAATTCAACTGTCAATTTGACCGGGGCTTAAAATAATCCAACGACTCGCATATAGATAAATGTTATTTTGTATCAGTATTGAGTATGAAGTTGGCGGTAATCATGGTCATACAAAACATCACTAATGACACGATAAAATTACTATCAGTACATTGAGTCGAGAAATGACATTGGTTAGGGTCGTCAGCTAAAGCGTGGTCACAAAAAAAGAGGTAAACAGGAAAAGGGGAAAGAGCTAGATAGTAACTTGAGTGCTGAATAAAGAGTAGATGGGCAAGAAGCAGACAGGGTATGTGTACTAATTTTAATGCAGAAATAATGAAGCAACTCATTGCATTTGAATGAATTTTAAATGCTCATAATTAAGCTAAATTTCTATTACACTTGACTATTTTTTTGTTGCTCAAATTACAAAGTATAATAGTTCCAATGACGCAGTTTTGTTTTGTCCTTTATTTCGTTATCAAAATACTGACATTATATTTACTATACAGTCAAATTACAAAATAAAAATAAAAGAAGATTAAGTCAATGGCTTTATAATAGTATTTTTATTCAACTCATTTGTTATCATAATAAATCAGTCAGCAATAAAAACTGTCGATTAACATGAGTGATACTGATAAGTTGTTTTTTTTTTTTTTATTCATTTTCAAATTGTTCCAATATAATATTTCATTGCGATTAACATTTGTTGAATTATGTTGTGAATCATACAATATACCAATTCAACTTTGTTTTTCTATATCCATTTTATGTACTTGGGTAAATTGTTATGATTGATAGAGCTGTTATACATTTTATATTTTTTCTACAATGAAATATACGGTGGCGTTTGAGCGCGCGCAGAATTTTTGCCTGGATTTTCAATGATAAAGTATTGGCTAAAAATGTATGACTATATATGGAAGTAAAAAAGAAAGAAGAAAGGCGAGAGATGTGAAAACCTTGGATGAAAGCAATGAGCATCGAGGGAAATCTTCTGAAATAAGGAGAAAACGTAGAAAGCTTATGGGGGTGAGGGTTGTAGTGGCTTCCGGTTCGTGGTTATCTTCACTCTCGACTCTCTTATTTTGGATTTGAGTGGCCTGCATTTTCCTACCCTTCGATAGAGAAAACAAAAAAAAAAAAACCCACCAATAGGTCAAACTAAATCGGACAAAATGCTCGGTCCAATAAACATCTTCGTGATCTTCAATTTTATTTATTTATTTATTTTTTTATGGCTATTTTTTGTTTCCATTTGGAGAACCCTTAGTAGTAATTTAAAATTCTTATTTTTTTTTTTTTTTTATATTTTTATGTATTTGTAGTTTAACTGTAGACTCGTGTTCCGATTTTTGAACGACTGTCCTACTGGGAATTGTAAGGGATGCTTGAAGTATCGATATGAATTCAATGGCTTGATTCACATTGGTCACAGTCATAACTTAGCTTTGTTTTTTTTTATTTTTTTTTTTTTTGGTATTTGATCTTGTCATGTATCCCGCTTTTTTTTTACTTTATCAAATCTGTCACTTTCTCCCTCGAACTTTCTCTTTAACCCGAGATTTTTTTTATTCCATGGACTTTTCTTTATGAACATAAAACTTTTTGTAAATACTAGTACGTTTTTTTCCATTTTACAACCCTTGTGATATAGCCGTGTGTATGCGGCTCAACTCATATACCTTTATTCTACTTTTTTTATACGTGACCAGTGATTCTCCCTCAGAGTTGGTTCACTCATTCTACCCTCACCGTCGTCTTCTTTATGACCAACTATACTGGCAAAACCATAAATGCTAAAATTAATTGCAGGGATGTCGGAATAAACGATCCTGGTCAAAAGTCATTTACTCTTTTTATTATTATAGACACCACTTTTACCCTGTTTTGAAGATTACGTTGAAAGTTTTCTTTTTTACTGAGGGTGCTTTTCATTTTATTTTATAATTTTTTTATTTAAATAAATTAGGCTTAACAGTATAACCATTAACCATCATTTCTGAATTTATTTATATTTTTTTTTTTTCAATATTTTCAAGAGCTTTCAACGTTATTATGACCTTATCGACTTTCCTATTGTAAAACATAGAGACAATATTCAAAAACTTGAACTCGACCTTGGTTAGATACATAATGTTTTGAAGTATATATAAAAAGTGAATTATCCATTCCATAAATATATACTCGTCATACAAACTTTCAACTGACACATGACTCTTTAATAAAAGTATAAAATAATTCTATGAAAGCACCATTTACTATATATATATATATATATTAAAAAGTTTTGAAAAAGTTTTAAATGGCAATTGTAATAAAGTACTAGTCACGCGTATAAAGTACAACTCAAGAAACTTGGATGCGTTCACGCATCCGTGAAAGCCAACGAAAAGACATCCTGAACTCGTTACACGGCCAATAGAATCTATGGTATTGCGAAATATAAGCTGAAATATATATTCGAGTTAAATCCTTGGTCCAGTGTGTCGTCGTGGCAACGAGTAAAGATGGGGGTCTCTTTTGGTGATGGGATGTCAGTGTTGGTATTATATGTAATGGGTATATTGACTGAAGCCTTGGTTACTCACGTTCAGGGTATCGCTTCAAACATTTCATAGGCAATGTGTGTATGTACATATTGTACATACACATTTGTCGTTTTATCGTAAACCTACTTTGGCTTCTATGAAAGATACATCTGTGTACTTTTTTTCAATCACACTTATACTACTTTTTCCTTTTCAACCCTTTTTAGATATTTTTTTATTTCTTTTTATACGGAATAAATGAATACAAGTAATATTATATATGTAATTGAGTAAATGGGATACGACACATTGTCCTTGATCAAACAATAGTGCTATTCACAAGCATTTTCACAAATAGAATGTCATAATATTTTCTCTCTGCTTATTAGCTATATTCTGTTCGAAAATTCCATCAGTTTTACTATTCACTTATCTTCATGTATTCATTTATCAAACAATTCTTTATTTATATTTTTCTTTTGTTTATTATTGAGTATAATTATAACAACAAATAAATAGATTCAATCCATAAAATTCGACAATTGTTGAAAAATAACAAAATAAAAATAACTTAACATTGTGCAGCTTTTGTTGCAAAGTACCTCGAGAAAAGCCTAGAAAATAGAAAGAACTCGATCTTTTTTCCAATTGTTTTCACTTTTTTTTCAGAATCTCAATGTCGTTGCCAAGTAAAAAACAAAAAAAAAAAATACTGCAAGGTTTATGTATAAATGAAAGAAAAGAAAAAAAGCTGTTGGGCACTATGTGCCGCTTAGAATTTCAGGGCGTCCACGAGCGTGTGTAGCATGCAAATGTTCATGACATCTACATATATTTTCAGCTTGGAAAATTGCATTTTATATTTTTATTTTTCTTACATATAAAGCTTATACACAGTTGCAGATTGTAAAAATGAAATATTGTGTGTATACATATATATTTGAAACAACTGTTTCTAAATAGTTTAAGTAGTCGTTGCATAAATATATATATGAAAATTCAAAAGGATGATCACGTACTGTCAATAGAATTTTCAAACTGGTGAATATATAATTTTAAAGTCTTGTCACAATCCAGATGTCCCGTAGTTCGTTGCCAAAAAATAGTTGGCTCTATGTGATTGTGATAGAATAATAGTCACTTTGGACAAATGAAATCGTGAAAAAAGGGCAACTTGGCAAATCTTGAAGGGGTCAGGTTAAAATGAAAGAGAAAGGGATAAATAAAAAGCAAAAAAGAATTTAGCACGTAGCTAACGCCAATGGGAAAAAAATAAAGAAAATAAAATTAGATTTATCAAAAGTATACGGGGAAGGATTAAGGGTAGGTAAGGTGCGCCTTGTGAAGGATCAAAACGTGACATGGTAGAAGGATCGCTGAGTAAATCTTTGCAGAGTATGCGAAGAGTAAGACGGACATACTGGCACTATATGCTTCAATACAATACATTTTTTTAGAAAAATCAGTGATCCACAGTGGTGGCTTATTAAAAATTTAAATCCTAAACTTTTAATTTTATATAGTTAATAATTTATTTTGAGTTGATGAAAAAGTTTATATTATAATTATGATCATGTAGATGAAATTAAAATTTCAAAATTTCATTGTAAATTTTACTTTTACTTTATGCCTTTGGGCTCTCTTATACCGGATGGCCGTCAATTAACTCGCGTTTAAGCACAAAATAATGTCTACAGCTATAAATCTGCTTTAATCCCTTGTCGACTCGACACTTGCGCATTATTTCTCGTTTGAACGTTGGCTAATCAACACTAACGACCATCCTAAAATGCTCTAAAGATGTGTCCAAGGCGGGGTTATATCGACATTGCAACTGACTTTGAGTCGACAGATTAATTAGCAAAGATCCACGTCGATTAACTAATATTTTCCTTAAAAACCTACATAAACGTTAAATATTTTATACAATATAAATCAAATAATAAATGTATAAACTTTGACAATTATTAAATATGAAAAATGCGCCAACAATATATTTTTGTGCAAAAACTCAAATTCATTTTCTTTATATTTACAAGATAAATTGTATATTGTACTTCGTATATATATAGACAAAGTCAATCTTGATCCCCAAATGACTTTACCTCTCAGTTTCTTTCTTCTAGTCTCAAGTCAAAGTAACAAGAAAAAAAAAAATTCACCAAGAGTTATTGCACGCTATATAATCTTCAACTTCTATCTTTCTCTTAATTAACGTAACTATATATAGAAAGATGTGTAACAACTCAAATTGGCTTTTCAAATCATTCGGGACATTGGTGGTCAGCCATAGCACTTATCAAGAAAATTACCTTCCATATGTCGAGTTCAACTGTCAACGAACTTTAACAATTTTTACTTTATTTTTTTAAAAAAAACTTCATCTAAAAAATTAGGTCAACGATAAACTTTTTAATCTTGTTCCATTAGTTAATATATTATTAAATATGAGCTGTGTTCATTTCGTTCAATTATTTATTTATGAGCTGATATAAATTGACTGAGTCAAATTGAAATTACAAACGATTGAGCTGTCTATATTTACAATTTTTTATTTTTCAATATCGCCTGAGAGATTTAATTAAAATTCACTATTTTGATTGGTTTTTTTTTATTTCAATTTTTACTTTGATATTTATTTAGTTTGACATTTCAACCACTTGTCTCTGCAATATATGAATACATTTGTTTAAGTCAAATTGATAAGTGGTATATATTTCATTGAAATATTTGTAATTGAATGTTTGATCCTGTTGAAGAACTTTTTCCGTAATAATATAGTAAAATGTATAAAAATAATCATGCGAGTACACACATCAATTACAAAGATATTAAATCATGCAAGATTGAATTCAATTTATTGATAATTAGAGAATTTCATTGTATAATTAAATTAACCTTTGACTATCTATGAATCGATACATGTTAACCCGCATGAATGTTTTGGTATGTTGCTGTAAATATATATATTCATAGAATATTCAATTATCTCTTGAACTTGGTTGATTTGATATTCAAATAACTGCGGGTTAAATTTGACATTTTATTTAATTTTTTTGTAAGCAGTAAATTTTAATTCTAACTTTGTTCTATTTTTTATGTTTCAGGTAAGCCCTGGTTGAATTTACAATGTCAATAATCCTTGTCCACGTGAGTAAATAATTAATGTACTTAATCACTAATAAGTTGACATAAAAAATTGTCGGATAATGTTTAGTCCAAATTTACCTATAATGAATTTTTGATAAGGATTATTTCCACAAAGTTAGAGGATTACTTTTTTTTTGTTTTGTTTAAACGTCAGTTAAACTAAAATAGAAATATTTTAAAAATTTCTTTTTTATACTTAATGATATTTTAATATTTTGATTATACAAAAATCAACATTTTCAATAGAATATATTTTAAACAAATCAAAGGAAATGATATTTTGAAAATGAAATATCCGAGAATTTTCATCAATTTCATTCTGAATTCAATAAGTCGTTGAAAAGCATTTTACAAAGTGCCTTGGGGCTCATTTTTTTTACTTTATTCTATTTTTTTTTCATTTTCTATTTTTACACTCGACGGATATTACTGTGACATTACTTTGATTCAGAATATATATTATTTTTATTTATCAAAAATTGATAAAATATTATTTTATATTTTTGTTTATTAAAATCTTGACTTTGTT